>CAVLJG010000010.1:25560471-25631642 GCA_963669975.1 Acanthoscelides obtectus | reverse complement strand
TGCACAAAGTTAAAATCTATAGAGAGCAGAAAAGAAATCTGATTTACCTGGATGAAACGTGGTATGATACCGATGATGTTGTGCAGTATGGCTGGGTTGACGACAGCAATGGAAATACCACAAAAATCAACCAAAGCCATATTATTGGATCTTATTAAAAGACAAAAATTTGAAAAAGAGTATGTTGTTGACAATCTGCTTCAGCAAAATGGCCATGAAGTATTACGTCTACCTCCCTATTACTGCATTTTTAACCCGATTGAGTTGGTCTGGGCTGCTTTAAAAAAAAAAGTAAGAAAACATAATCAGACCCCTCAATTAAGTGAATCGATATTGGACACCTATGGAAGCAGTGTTCTAGGCATATTATTGAAAAAGAAAATGAATATTGTGTTTTGCCTCCTGTAAATCCCGTTGTAATTCCTCTACAAGATGACTCTAGCGACAGCTCCGAAGGCGAGGATGATATATAAATACCTGTAATGTAAGTCTTTATATACCTTTTTATATACCTACCTGCTATGCAAATATTTGCCTATGTCAAACGTTGGAATTCTGTAATTTTTCCATTTCTTAACTTTCAGTCAACATAAATTAAACTCCCAATATAAGTATTCTTTATCCCAAATCAAAAAAATAAGAAGATAGTAAAATCCATTTATTGTGATATAAAAACATTATTATTATCGTTCTAAATAAATGACCGCACGCCTATGATACGTCATGAAATTACAAAGGACGCGCCGACCAAAGGTTTTTATGCTATTTCAAGTGACTTCAGATAAAGTTTTTTTATACACTGGAATAATTTGGGGCGGTGACTTCAAATATCGATATAAAAAGAATGGTATTTTAGGTACCAACTGTTGAACTCAACGAAAAACTGACCCACATTCGTCATCCAAGCATTTAATTTTCCCAATGGGTAATAGTCGAGATTACAGACACACAAGAATTTTTTTACCTTTGAAGGTTAAACTGTTTTATCAACTTTGAGACTAGTTCCATACGAATACATTGCTTTCCCAGTGTAGATTCTAAAGAAATGTTTTAGAGCGTCCATAAATACACAGAAATTCATTTTGAAGTAGCTGTTGCAGATGTTTCAGTCTTTCGGTTTTCATGTAATTGTTGTTTTTGAACTTCAAATGAAGTATAGACGGTTGTTTTTGAAACAATAATAGACCATGTCACATACAGTGCTTTTCAAAAAGACCCTGTATTTATTTATTAATCGAGTCAAGTTAGCAAAGCTGAAGCTGATGCATGATTATCATATTTTAACGTAAAAGTAGCAGTTAAAAATTTCAAAATGGCGGCTAAGCGCCGTTTGCAACACTTATTTCCAAATCAACCTCCACTATCTTTCAAAATGACGGACTAGGTGGCTGTCAAATTTGAGGCCTTATTGTACATTGAATCATTTATCAATTCAACAAGCAATCATCAAAATGCTTCGGAATATAGAATATGTAATAAAATATGCGACGATTCATTGAAAAATATAAAAAATTGGCAGCTTATTTAAACTGGATATCCCATATTTTACTGCACATTTGATGCTTTGATGATGAGCGATTCAGTGTACATAATCGGTCAGCTTTGACATCTGGCCAGTACGTCATTTAGGAAGGTAGCGAACTTCTATCCTAAGCTTATGAAGTACAGATAAAGGGCTACAAGATGCGGTATTGTATGAACCCTTTTTTATTTAAAAAATATTTCAAAATGGCATCCAACCGCCACATTGGAATTTCGAATTGTTATCATTATGATAAAATATAGTAGCCATGCACCAATTTCATTGCCCCATTCAGAAAGTAAGTAGTCAGGAAGGACCTCTTAAAACGCACTCTTAATTATTAATGAAAGCTTAAAACGTTTACCGTTGAAAGACCATAATATTAATAATACTACTAATAATAGAATGCAGAAAATCCCGAATTACTATACTAAGCATGTGATTATCTGAAATAATTTTTGAAGGATTTTTTTTCATGATCAGTATTGCATAACAAAATTAGGAGAATTTGCGGGCTTGTTTACATGGTTAATTGCAAAAAAATATTTGTTCTTTCGAGTGTAGCAGCTATTAATAGGTAATGACAACAGATTATTGTATGAATTTACTCAGCTGTAAATACTAGTAATTGCTTTTTTCTCTTGTTGCTCGATGTCTAGGATTATTTTGATTTGCGGCTGTTTTTGATCAACAGGAGCGTAAATGCAATTCGCAATGCTCATTACTGTATAAAATGCCTTGTCCGCATTCCTATCCATAAAAATGTATCCAAAACCGCTGCACCAAATCAATATTCATTTTTGTTTACCGCGAAATTGCTTGCATACAATTACAGAACGTGGGAATATATTATTTCCAAATACTATTTCGGAATTGTTTAACCCTTTATTTGGCAAGGTACAAATAAATGTTTTTTATTATAAACTAACACAAAATGTTTACTCTAACACTTTTGAACTGAAAAATATTTATTTTTTCCTGTTTTTGACAAAAAAAAAACAATGTTTCTTGAAAGCAACATTGCCTGTTATCATAGAGAAAAATAACAAATTTTATTTATTGTGAAATGAATAAAAACAGTTCCTTTTGGGCACAAAGCACAGAACTAATTTACACTTCTGGCAGTGTAGTGAGTAACCATCTTTGCAATGTCTACACCTCCCTTTATTTGCATAAATCGGAAAATGGCCAATTTCGTCGTATCTAACATCTTCTACTGGTCTAGGAATGACAACTTTTTTCTTGGATGGGACGTTTTCTATGGAAGCCCCTATTCTTTTTCTGGGCCTTCGGCTATCATGGTGCGAAAAACTTTTAGGCATTACTTATTCTTCCCACTTTCTCGTGTGTAAACCAACCATCCATTTACGACAGCAAGATCAATCAACCAGCCAAATATCCTAAGATACCATCTTCTAGATTTTAGCGGAACTCTGTACAACTCAATAAGCATACCAGCTAAATCGACACCCCCCATGTGCTTATTAATGGGTGATTTTTTTGCTAGTATCTTTTTGGCAACACTGTTTTTGACAGATGACGCGTGAACCGTGTCTTGTGTCATTGTCAAACTTGTTCAGTTTGGTCTATAATTTAACCATGAATCGACTTACAAACGAACAACGCTTGCGAATTATTGAATTTTACTATCAAAATTCATGCTCGGTTAAGAGAGTGCATCGAGCACTGCTTCCAATTTATGGGCAATTTGGTCGGCCTACTGAGGGAGCTATTCGGAAGCTTGTGACTAAATTTCGAACCCAGTTTACATAATTGGACATTAAACCACCAACATGCAGACGTAGAGTGAGGACTGAAGAAAATATTGCGGCTGTATCCGCCAGTGTTAGTGATGACCGTGAAATGTCGATTCGCCGCCGTTCGCAGCAATTGGGCCTCTGTTACTCCACTACGTGGAAAATTTTGCGACAGGATTTGGGTGTAAAACCTTATAAGATACAGCTGGTGCAAGAATTGAAGCCACACGACCTCCCACAACGTTTCCAATTTGGTGAATGGGCGCTGGCAAAGTTGGAGGAAGATTCACATGTTTATCGAAAAATTGTCTTCAGCGACGAAACTCATTTCTGGTTGAATGGGTACGTTAACAAGCAAAATTGCCGCATCTGGATTGAAGACCAGCCAGAAGCATTGCAAGAGCTACCAATGCATCCAGAAAAAATCAGTGTTTGATGTGGATTATGGGCCGGTAGCATCATCGGGCCGTACTTCTTCAAAGACGACAATGGCCGGAACGTAACTGTGAATGGCGAGCGCTACCGTGCGATGATAACAAACTTTTTTTTGCCCAAAATGGAAGAGCTGGACTTGGCTGACATGTGGTTTCAACAAGACGGTGCCACATGCCACACCGCACACGAAACAATGGCCCTAGATTGTGTGATTTAACGCCGTTGGACTATTTCTTGTGGGGCCATGTTAAGGCTAATGTCTACAGGGATAAACCAGCAACGATTGACGCACTGGAAGCCAATATTGAAGCATTTATTCGTGAGATACCGGCCGATATGTTGGAGAGAGTGTGCCAAAATTGGGCCATCTAAAGCGGAGCCGCGGCCAACATTTACATGAAATAATCTTTAAAAATTAAATTATATCGACCGTTCTATCGACTCAAATAAAGATTTAATCGTTTTTTCCAATTTTTTGTGTTTTTTTGAAAATCAAATCCTATACCTCTTAAAAAATCACCCGTTATATTGTTGAACTATTTTTGGGCAAGGCATATCTACTTTTCTTTTCTCGGCGGCGTTCCATCTCTTCACAGAGCCTAGGGGTTGTACTCCGACAAAGGAACCTGCCAAAGTAACAACTTTGTTATCTACCCATTTTACTGCTATAAGTTTGTTGTTCTCATCATACCAAAAGTCATATCTTCCTCTTCCCTCCTTTGTAACTTGCGATCATCTTTGAAGGGACAATTTTTTAGCCTATTTTTTCACAAGGTACCAAGTGAATTTATTTGCATTTTCTCTTTT
Source organism: Acanthoscelides obtectus (assembly GCA_963669975.1). Classification (NCBI taxonomy): domain Eukaryota; kingdom Metazoa; phylum Arthropoda; class Insecta; order Coleoptera; family Chrysomelidae; genus Acanthoscelides; species Acanthoscelides obtectus. The sequence goes on along the minus strand of CAVLJG010000010.1, from coordinate 25,627,121 downwards.
AGATACGAAATTAGTTCGAATGTACAAAAAAAATTATCGAAAAACACTTTGGGTTGCAAAGCGGGTATTGTCTTGCAGAGTAAAATCACCACTTGTCCACCAATACCAAATTTTTTTAGATCGGTAATCATTCCTTTTCCTGTGTAGGGAACAAAGTCGTACATGATTCCTGATACTCCACAGCGCATAAAAAACTTAGAACCCTATTTATGAGGCTTGTTTTGTATGTATTGACATACATTTCCGGCTCTTGTACCCTTATATGGGATCATCATTTCATCTATAGAATGATGAGATTCCTGTTCTAAATTCCTGCATTGGAATCGCACAATTTTCAGTAAAGGACGAATTTTGTAGAGCCTATCAGTAGCAGTTGACGCTTCTTGATTTTCGTGACTGTCTGCAAAATGTAAAAATCGTCTCAGTTTTTGAAATCTTTTTAGGCTCATTACATCAGCAATTTTATCATATCTATATTGTTGACTCCAGTAATCAGTATATGATGGAAACTCTATTACGCCCATAAAGACTAGTATTCCTATAAAATGTTGAATTTCTTTATCATTTGTATTTATGGAGTTACCAGTTACCTGTACAGAATATAGATTAGTTTGTGAACTTATCAGGGTAATCGTTTCTGGCGTAAAAAATTATAAAAGTACGTAAGTGGAGTCTCAGTGTCAGTATCATCACTTTCAAGGACATTCTCCGTTACAATAATATCTTGTTTTTTCCAATGCGATGGATGCATCTGAAACCCGTTTGCTCTGGACAAAAAGTGTGAACGAAATTGGGCTAATGGAATCAAATCGTCATCATCAAATGCATAACTATGCTCTTCTAAAACTTCAGAAGAGAGTAAGTGATTCCTTCCAACATCACCCGTATTTTCAGACAAATTGGTTTCAGCGGCAGTAGTGGTGAGGTCATTATCATCGTCGAGGTCAGAAAAACAGCATCGGATAGAGTGGGATCCTCGGGAGGCAGGATAACTACCTGATTTTATAGATGAACAAAATGTTCTCATAAATAATAATAGTAATAATAATAACCCTTTATTTACTTTTAGAACTATACAAAACTGTAATAATTCATTTGAATTGTCCTATGCCTATGCATGTTACACAAAAAAGGATAAACTTAAGTAACAATACTGAAATAGGGTTATGAGACATATACAAGTTAAAATTCAAGTAACACGTTAAAAAATATATACAAAACACAAAATCTGTTGCTTAAAAACACGTTTAGATACATGAGATAAAATGTTTTTGAGTTTATGAAAGAAAATATTAAAACCTAATAAAATTCACTAAATAATTGTGCACTTTGTTTCCAAATGCAGTCAGACCATCCCTGTCTCCGTGAGTTTTTATACAGGGTGACTTTGAAGTTGAGTCATTAATTTTCAGATAATGAAGATAAACCAAAATATGTGTGTAAAAATAAAAAAAAAATTAAAAAAAATGTTACCTTGTTTTAGAAAGTATCCTCCCGACAAGTATTTCAGTGCGGACCTGTATTTGATCGTGCGGTCTTGGAGCACCGGCATGCCCTCCCCTGTGAGGTCTTAAGTCACCTGATTCACGAGCCCTTTGTACTACATTAACAAAGACACGAGGGGTTGGTTGCACTCGATTGGGAAACCGATCCGCATAAATCCGTGATGCCGCGTAAATAAGAATCATGTCCACAAGTTCAGCATTTTCGTAAACATGTGCCATTTTTGATTTCGTTTGAGCCACGCAACAGACACCACTATTCACTCACGCGTTACCGACTGACACTGACTGTATACAACTGAATAAAATAATTGTAAAAACATCGTTCCAAATTCTTTCGCTTTTTTGTTTCCGATGCGATGAACCGATAAGGCGGATTATATCCGTTGTTGCCAAACACGAGCACATAATATTATTATTGAGACAGGGCTGTACTCAAACTTCCAAAGGGCTATAACTTTGTTACTTTAATTTTACCAGAAAAATGGTAAAGGAAAAAAACATCTCTTTTGATCAGATCTACTCACTGTTAAAATAAATGACTCAATTTCGAAGTCACCCTGTATATATTGGTTGAAACAGGTCCCCATTTAAAGAGGACTATTCTGCCCAACAGTCAACCTTGTCGTAAATTGCAATTTTCCTTGATCTGTAATCATGAAATGATTAATTTCTTAGAAAATGGTGTTAATTTTCCTTTACATACATAATAAGTATAAATATATTCAGCGAATGTAGTATAGATTAGATAGTTAGTAGAACCAAGTCAATAGGCCATAAATTTGATATGGAATGGCAGCGATGTATTTTGCTCCTGCTAGAAGGGGGAAAAGATTTTATGGAAAGGTAACATATTTTTCTCGAGCTCATCAGGATCTGACGTTTATCAACATGAACCATTGATCAGCAATTGTCATCTTTGCGTGCACATAACCGTAGGCATAACCAAAAACCAGGATCGGCTCCAGAATTTTGTGCGCACTTAGGTAAAGGAAAAAATATGCGCTCTCTCGCCGTTGGAATTAACTCCACAACAAGCTATTTCGATTCAATTATAACCCAAAACTAATTTGACCCTGAAGTTTCGAAGATCAAGGGACTTCCGATTCTTTTGATAGCTATTTGCGAAATTCCCATTTTTATGTATTTTCCAGTTTTTATTCTGTATTTTCTGATAGCATCGTGATTATGATTTTTTCCATTCCCAGTTTTCAGTGATGGCCTTGGCCACGCTCGCTTCGTCCAGCCCTGTGACCCAGCAAGACAGCTACGACTCTCAACCTCCCAGAACGTCACGTCAAGAAGTTAGCAGAGGATACAAACCTATCGAAGTGGAACCTGAAGCAGCTGACTCATACCTGCCTTATCAAACTCAGTTGCCCCTACAGTTGCAAGTGCCCAGAGAACAGAACTCTATGCCTTTCATTACGCCTCAAGATCAACTGTACGTTCCTGAACCCGCAACCGACCTTAGGGCACCTACGGAGGGTGGTCAACCCAATTATTACCAAGTAAGTATTGCTACTTTTCTCTGGAAGATATACAGGGTGACTCCAGAGGAAGTGGAAATATTTTAGAGCAGAACAGCCCAAAAACGTATTTTTTGCTCAGATACATGTGAAAACAACGTTGTGGTAAGGTGACGATACTTAATCAATGTACGTTATATAATTGTCAAACTTCATTAACTGATTTGTAGAGCATAACCGATTAAATTCTTTTATGAAATTATAAAATTGTAGTAAGTTGGTTTGTTGCAGGAAATATATAAGAATCGTGGTGAAATTGGTTCCGTATGCGATTGTAGTAGAGCTGTGCAGCTTCAGTATTAAGAATATATTACCTCATGAACATAAAACTCTTGAAGTCGCCAATTTCATATATGTTTAACAACATAGTTAGTTTGAATACCCTTGGTTGGTGATCGCCGCCTTAGGTGTTTGAATCATTCTTTTTACTTCGAAGAGAAATAGATTACCTTACAAAGTTTTTACTCCAACAGAATACAAATATTTATATTTATATTTATATTCTTCTGTCATCGGGATTAGGCCTGTGGTTAAGCTTCCGTATATTGAAATTAAATGAGTTCTTTTTCAACGTACGAATTTCAAATAGGTTTGTGCCATCACGCACAAGCCACAAAATGAGGCTAAATTGAAAAATGGTTGCAAACAACCACGTAAAAATTCAAAATTTTTAAAACATACAGTTGTATAAAATTGAATATAACAATCATAATTCTTCCACAGTCAGTTGGTAATGAGAAAAACGATCCACTTTTTCTATAGGGGTAAACGTATCCTACCAACCTGAGCTATGAAAATTCTGGAAGTTGTGTGTGGCATATACTCAACTGAACGCACGTAAAACGCATAATATATTTCGAATACTCTGTTGATTTAGAATATTTTCTCCAGCAGGTGCCAGTCCCAGCTCAGGAGTTAGTAGCTCCCTCAGAGGTAGAGTGGAACCCGAACAATGACCCGAAACTCTACTACGAAGTACCCGCTGTTCTCACAAGGCAAGAACAGCCCACAAAGCAGTTCCCGAAGAAGTACAACTCCGACATCCACACGAAAAACAAGCCGTACTCCCTAAGGCCCAAACAAGAGTTGGTGTTGGAACCCATCAATGAGAGACAGTACCAACAGAAACAGAACCAATTGCAGAAAACCTATGACAGGTTGGCCAAGAAAGAAAACCAAAAGCTGATCAAAGCTAGCCAGGTGAGTAATTTTCTTGTTCTATCTTTGGAAAAGTTATTGCTTGCCAATGTTAAGAATGTAAGATAAATAAATTTCGATCGATTGACTTTGGAAAAATAGGGTAAAAAGTATAATAACGGTTCTTTAGGTTTGAAAGTACTATGAAGAAATTTTGATTCTGAAATCAAGGCCAACAAACCTTTTGCTTTGTCGGGTACAACATTATTACAAAATAACTAAAATCAATCAATATGTTGAGCAATATTGCAAATCATAACTTTTCACAATCTTTAAAAATAACTCGACCTTCTTTGTGATACAGATTCCAATGAACTTTCACAAAAATCACATATGACCTGTCATCTCTTTCTGGTAAGTTATCGCTCCATGCTTAAATATACAGGGTGGCGCATCGAAAACGAAACAGACGCATTTACTGGCAGCTCAGTTTTTTTTTTTGAAAAACGCTCAGACCCATCGATTTTGTTTTCGAGGGGGACACAAGTCTGACAAAAAATCACGTTAACACGTGCAGCCCCCTTGGCGGGGGTGACACCAACCTTAAATCTTAAATGGAAAGGGGGGTCGAGTGATACCTTATTTCAAAGGTCTTTCAATTCCCTTTATAATGATGTAAAATACATGAGCTTCAGTTCAGTAGTTTTGGATATTTATTGATTTAAAGCCGGATTCTAAATGCTCATAGTTTTCATCCGTATAAAATTCACCTCGTACAAGAACTTAATGAAGACGATTTTGATCGGCAATTACAATTTTGTGAAGATATGAGTGAACGAATTATAAACGATGAACATTTTCTATTGTTTCCGACGAATGTTCCTTTTTCTTAAATGGCGTAGTAAATAAATCGTCATAACTGCCGATATTGGTCCGATTCTAATAACAGAATTTATCATGAGGTTCATACACAGCAGCCTCTAAAATTAAATGTTTGGGCTGGTATTATTGGCGATCATTTAGTTGGTACTTTTTTCTTACCTGGAAATTTGATCGGTGAAATGTATTTGGAATTACTGGAAGACTCCATAGATCCTGCATTAACAGCCATAATTGAAAATCCGAATGATCGGCGGTACATTGCGAATAGCTTGATGTTCCAACAGGATGGTGCCCCACCACATTACGCATTACGTGTTCGACAATATTTAGATCAGACGTTTCCAGATCGATGGATTGGTAGAACAGGTGCCATTGAATGGCCCCCAAGATCGCCAAATTTATCACCTTTGGATTTCTTTATGTGGGGTCATTTAAAAAGCAAAATCTATGCTACTCAGCCAACCTGTGATAAAGAATTGTGAATGAGTGCCTTCAAATTACTCCTCAAATATTGAATAATGTGCGGCAACGTTTTGAGCAAAATCTTGATTATTGCATGGAGAGTCATGGTGGCCATTTTCAACATTTACTTGCCTAACGGGTCAGCTCATTCTTCATTTTTAAATTACTTTGCTGCCAAATGTATTGATCGCCACTAATGATTATGTATTAATTTTATTTAAGATTTAAATCAATAAATCTTCAAAACTACTGAACTGAAGTATATTAATTTTATATCATTTAAAGAGAATTGAAAGACCTTTAAAATAAGGTATTACTCGACCCCCCTTTCCATTTAAGATTTTAGGGTTGGTGTCACCCCCTCCCAGGGGGTTGCACGTGACTTTGCCAAACTTGTGTCCCCCTCGAAAACAAAATCGACGGGCCTGAGCGTTTTTCCAAAAAAAAATCTGAGCTGCCAGTAAATGCGTCTGTTTCGTTTTCGATGCGCCACCCTGTATATCTGCTATTGAATAAAATTGTAATTGATCGGGTGGATATACTATTATTTATAAGTCGAATTTAATTTTCTAGCTGTACCGAGTAAAGATTTGACAAACACGATACCGGACAATAATATGGGAAGGTACTGAAAAAATAAGATCTACTTGTTTGTAGATTGGCCAATGATTATTAAACATGTAATTAAAATGAGTACTTGCTTAAAAAATACAATGTTAGTTACAACCTCTCCCGGAGTTTGACAACCACCAACCTAATAGCAGAAAAATTTTAATTAAGATTTAATCTGTCTCACATTGGTAATGGTGTGCTGTAAGGTGGTGAGCACGGTGATTGGTCCAAAGGTTTCAGGATATACAGAAATTCAATAATGCACATCTGCTTGGTACGCACAGCTGTTTGTCTCTAACCACACCCTACTTTAGTGTGAGATTATCTTTCGATACAATTGTTCATCAATCTCATCTCTTCATACATTCCTCTAGCTATAAGTCCTATATTAATTTGCACGATTGATCTAAAATATGTCGACTAATGTATTCTCATGACTTAGCCGGTGTTCTTTTGCAACATTTCAGATACTGCATACTGTATTAAGTTTGATAGTCATAAAATTGAAATCAAATATATTGAGTCGACTATATCATTTTGATATTTTTCTGCAATGCTCGTACCATACAAATTATAACATCATAATGTGACCTTCGACTAGTCCGAAATGTTACTGGGAACTGAAAACAAAAAAGTACGAGAGATATCGACAAAAAAAAAATCACTAATTGTGCTTCAAAACTGATTAGTTCTAATCATAATCACGAAATGTACACGATAATCAGTTCTGAGTATGTTTTGATATTAATCTGCCAGACATACGCACTGCTATCACACATTGTATGACATCTTTTTCGAAATCGGTAGATAGTACCACTGCAAGTCTTATTACGTGATCGAAAGTTAGGTTTAGATCATAGGTATTTTTAAATTTTGCAATTGAATTCCTGAGTACGTCGAGGTCGATTTGGGGAATTTTTGCCGCAGTAGTTTCTGCAAATCCGAACCTACTTTTGTCTCTTCTTGACGCTACCACTGACTTAGCTAAAGTTAACATTTCATGATGTTCATAATGTGTGCGAATGTATGATCTGGAAATTATTCTATATCTGGTAGTGCGAATTTTTATTAGCTCCTCCAATCACTCCATAATATACTACGTAAAAACATATCAATGACTATTCCATATCCTAAAGTGACATTGCACTCATCCGACGAAAACTGAATGACTACATAACTAGATCAGTTCTGACTTGGCCGAAACTTTTGGATGACTGCTCACCTCATCTATCTACCATTCATACCGACTTTGAACATCATTTACAGGTAGACCACTCTTCTGACTCATACCTCATCTCTAACAATTACAAAGTACAGAAACCTCTTCCACCCTCACGACCTCTCTTCTATCCCAGACAGCAACAAGCTCATACCAGACCTATTCCAGTTCAAAACCCCCGACCTGTCCCTATCCAGAGACCTGATCCCGATCAAGAATCTTCCATCGAGTACGATGAACTGCCTCCTGGATCCCCAAATGACGATGTCCAATACCAAGAGGAAGAGGAACCCATGGAAGAGCCTCCGAATGATAAGGACTCCATTCCGTCACAGTCATATAATCAGGGGCTTAGCTCTGAACTAACAAACTCCTTAGGGATTCCTGCTGGGAATGAAAGGGTGCTGTTTCATCTGGTGGGCCATAACGGACCGCATTCCTATAAGTTTGGATATGACACAGGCAAAGGGTAACTGTCGTTTTGGGTGATGGAGTAGAAACACTTTCTATGAAAACACGAATTCATTTTTTTATGATGGTTCATTGACTTGGTGGTCAAAAAGAAAAGTTCTAGGGGATTTTTGTTTTCATGCTTTCCTACCTACAGTAGTAGACAAAAGTATATAGACAAATTAATATTGTGCTGTATTTCTTTTTTAACTTGTTTTATTAATACACTAACCTGTATACATAATACGTTATAGCATAATACTCACTTATACATAAATAAATTCATTAGACTCCATTCAATAAAAAATTAATTGAAAAAAACGGTAACTATGAAGGACAAAAATATATAGACAAAGCAAAACAATTATAGAAAAAAGAAGCAAAGTTCATTGAATTATAGAAAACCAACCATGTTTGTGTTAATATTTTGTAGCATAACCATTATTATCAATCACCCGCCTGGCATCGTCTCGGCATAGATTGTAGAAGTTTCTTGATATAAGTTTCATCAATCTGTCTCCACTTTTGCTCTAAAGTGGCAAAAAGTTCATTCTTGTTTGAATAATTTTTATCTCGTATTTGCTTATCTAAGTATTCCCATAGATTTTCAATGGGGTTTATATCGGGAGACTGTGAAGTTCATTTGAGAACTGGTATTTTTTCATCCAGAAAGAATATCTTTGCGAGATTTGAAGTGTGCTTCGGGTCATTATCTTTCTGGAACATTGATCTTAAGGGCATATTGTCTTCCATATAGGGTAACATAACATAGTTTAGTATGTCTGTGTATACAAACTCATCCATAATGCCATCTATTCTATGTAAAGGTCCCATCCCAAACCCCAAAAAGCACCCCCAAACCATAACAGACCCACCTCCATGTTTGAGAGTGGGCAAAGTGTACTTGGGGTTCAACCTTTGTCCACTAGGACGTCTAACGTAATGAACACCATCTGATCCAAACAGATTGAACCTGGATTCTTCACTGGCACATACCCTCTTCCAGTCACAGATGCTCCAATCAAGATGCAACCGTGCAAATTGTAATCGGTCCTTACGGTTTTTCCTCGAGATTAGCGGCTTCTTACTAGAGCGACGTGCAAATAGCTTCAAATCATTTAATCTTCTACTTATAGTTTTCGTAGAATCACTGACAATTCCTTTTGTCTCGATTTCGGCTTTTATTTGTCTTGGGGTTTTAAACGGATCTTTGGACGAAATTACTTTTATTAATCTAACTGATCTAGCATTTAGTTTTCTAGGCCGACCACTTCTCTTAGAGGCTTCCAAGATGCCTTTTTGTTTATATTTGTTCAATTTTGCCCAAACTGCTATACGCTTCAGCTCCAAATTTTTGGCAATGTCGACTTGACGTTTACCATCTTTCTATAACTCAATGATCTTAGTTTTCACATCGAAAGAAATTTCTGGACCACGCGGCATGGTCTTAAAATCACTCAACTTATTCCACAATACTTGATGAACACAAACTAATCCTCTTCTGACACGAAACTGTACTAAACTAATGTTGAAAAGAATTTGTCTACATATTTTTGTCCCTCATAAAAAAGTGCTTATATTCAGACTTGTATTGTGTTCATTGCAGATAATGTAAAAACAAGGAATTTAGATTTTCTACTAATAACGCATTTGTTTATGGAGCAATGAAGTATGAATTCGTTTTCTAAAGGTATTTAGGTAAATATTCATATTTGACTATATACTTTTGTCCATTACTGTATGTATGTAGCTCCTGCCACCATATTAGAAAATCACGCTCTAAACCAGCTTCACTCTTTTGCTTTGGTTGGAAAAAAATTTGTTGCCGAAGAACCGTTTTGGGCGTTATTTTCCCAATTTCGTAGTATGAAAGAGGCACAGTAATGGCGAAACAAGGTCAATATTCGAAAATTATGACAACTAGGCAAAATTCCAATATGTATCAACTGCAAAATAAAACTCATGTAACATGGTTTTCAGAAACCTGCGTAGCTCATTCGGGACTTTGGAAAAAATATATAATTTGCATTTTCGGGAACTGAAATGTGATTTCATTTAAAAAATATGGCATTACAGCATTATCCCGGAATTCAAAACATCTTAGTGTTGTATCAACCTATTATTTGGCCTATAGCTGAGCATTGATGTTTAAAATTATTTTCGTTCACTAGTAATCAGAGAAATCACCACTAATGACAGCAAAGCCCAGGTAAAATAATGAAAACAAAAAACACACACACACAATGTCATTTTAAATTCGACCCTGTCATTGTGACACTTTCACATATATACAGGGTGACTTTGAAGTTGAGTCATTAGTTTTCAGATAATGATTGTAGAAGGAAGATAAACCAAAATATGTGTGTAAAAATAAAAAAAAATTAAAAAAAAATGTTTACCTTGTTTTATAAAGTATCCTCCCGACAAGTATTTCAGTGCGGACCTGTGTTTGATCGTGAGGTCCCCTGTGAGGTCTTAAGTCACCTGATTCACGAGCCCGTTGTACTACATTAACAAAGGCACGAGAGGTTGCTTGCACTCGATTGGGAAACCGATCCGCATAAACATGTGCCATTTTTTATTTCGTTTGAGCCACGCAACAGACACTATTCACACGCGTTACCGACTGTATGTATAACTGAACTGAATAAAATAATTGTAAAAACATCGTTCCAAATTCTTTCGCTTTTTTGTTTCCGATGCGATGAACCGATAAGGCGGATTATATCCGTTGTTGCCAAACACGAGCACATGATATTATTATTGAGACAGGGCGGTACTCAAACTTCCAAAGGGCTATAACTTTGTTACTTTAATTTTACCAGAAAAATGGTAAAGGACTACACCTAACTGGTCTAGACGACAATGACCACGTCTCAAGTTATATATATATATACAGGGTGACTTTGAAGTTGAGTCATTTATTTTAACAGTGAGTAGATCTGATCAAAAGAAATGTTTTTTTCCTTTACCATTTTTCTGGTAAAATTAAAGTAACAAAGTTATAGCCCTTTGGAAGTTTGAGTACCGCCCTGTCTCAATAATAATATTATGTGCTCGTGTTTGGCAACAACGGATATAATCCGCCTTATCGGTTCATCGCATCGGAAACAAAAAAGCGAAAGAATTTGGAACGATGTTTTTACAATTATTTTATTCAGTTGTATACAGTCAGTGTCAGTCGGTAACGCGTGAGTGAATAGTGGTGTCTGTTTCGTGGCTCAAACGAAATCAAAAAAGGCACATGTTTACGAAAGTGCTGAACTTGTGGACATGATTCTTATTTACGCGGTATCACGGATTTATGCGGATCGGTTTCCCAATCGAGTGCAACCAACCCCTCGTGCCTTTGTTAATGTAGTACAAAGGGCTCGTGAATCAGGTGACTTAAGACCTCACAGGGGACGGCATGCCGGTGCTCCAAGACCGCACGATCAAATACAGGTCCGCACTGAAATACTTGTCGGGAGGATACTTTATAAAACAAGGTAACATTTTTTTTAATTTTTTTTTTAACTTTTACACACTTATTTTGGTTTATCTTCCTTCTACAATCATTATCTGAAAATTAATGACTCAACTTCAAAGTCACAAAAAAGTGTGCAATATTATACCAGCGGTCTCTAGAGCTTAAAATAGGAAGAAAAGTTTATATAAACATAGGTCGACAAACGTCCCCTAAGGGCAATACGGTCTTTTAAAGGGGCTCCCCTGAAGATGGTTTTACCTTAATATTTCCGAAACCTGATGAGATAAAGACATAAAATTTGGTACTCTAGCCTAGTTTTTTATGCTGGATTTAAAAATATTAACAATTTTAGACAGTTTTGTTTTGAAGCGTATCCTGAGCCCTGCATGCGCTTAAAACTTCCATAGTTTGAGAAATTCCGGTGAATAAGTAAAAGTAAACATTCGACGTCCAGGTACTATGCGATTGGGAAATGTTCTTTGATATTCACTTACGGCTGCCAATGAATCTGCCATTGCAAAACCCGTACACAAAATGCATGTCAGTCAGTTCTCTGTCTGTAAATCTTGGCATTTTAAATCGATTTAATAAAAATTTTGATTTCAATCTAGAAATTTTACACTGCTAACAATGTCAGCTTAACGTCAAAATAAGTCTTAACAAATCAAAACAACTTTTTTTGCAGTTATGGTTAGTTAACCATACATAGTTATGTATAATCAACAATTCATTTAAAATCGCAGTACATTTCCTATCATGTGACAATTTTTTTACTTTGATTTTATTAAAAAATGGCACAATTTATCGATATTCAATAAGAGTACCTTTTTTATGTAGAAAACGCTAAATTTTCAAATTCTAAAATTGAATTTCAAAAATAGAATCACACAAAAATTTTGCGACTAAAATAACCTCTGGAAACCGCTGGTAGAATATTGCACACTTTTTTCGGGACACCCTGTATAAGGACGTTACAGGTAGAAGTAATTTTTAGTAGGTTTGAATAAAGCCCATCATGTAGATCTCCTTCTTGGATACCTACCCCAATAATTGACATAATAGCTTTTAATGTTAGCAAAGAGATAACATTTGTGTCTTAGTCACCTTGGAAGGACCAGTCCAAATCAAATTGGCTATCTGTTGCATCCATTAAATTGAGTTTGTCAGTTTGACACCATAATCAACAAGATATTAATATAATGAGTTAGAAACGTCATGATCGTGATGTAAAATCATATATTTTATAACATATATAGTGTTTGTAGCGAAAACAAGTCTATAGATATTTAATCTGAGAAGACCGTAATAATGGCTCACTTCTCAAACTAGGTATGTAATGTACTATTTTTCACTCCTAACCTAAAAAATCTCCATCATTAACCGCATTATATCCCCTGGTTGAATAATGATAATGGAAAAATCCTTGGATAAATAATGAATGTGTACAGCTTCTTTGGCTTGTTGGGCACAGACATGTTATTGGTATTGAATAAATCATTTACATTTTTTTTTAATATGAGTAACAATTATTGTTTACTACAAGTCGATACAGAGTATGTTTGATAACAAAAATATTGTTGCTCGTGGTATTTATTTATCCTATTTTTTTGAGGGCTCCTGATAAATTGAGTATTGGAAAATAAGTGAATATACAGTTGTTAGTAGTGAAAAAATTCTATACATACCTCAGTGGAGAAGGGACATTATTGTCCTCGCACATTATAACCCTCGGCGCCCCGGGATATGAAGTGCTTGGCTACTCGTAATAATGTGGTACTCCTAAGGTGTGTAATGTACTATTATAAAGCTCCGGATTTTATTTTTAAAACCTAACGCCTACATGTGCTTTCATCTGGTCACAATACCTGCTTATTTCGTTCATAACAGCATTTCACTTCATTTCACCAGCACTGCATGTTATAAATTCACCTTTTGCACGTCTATACTGTCGAAAAGTTGACTAATTGACATTATTTGCATATATAATTATTTATCTACATTTACAATATCAGAAAAAACACGTTACCTATGTCCGTCTGTCGTCTAGTGTACTTGTGCTGAAATCTTTGACCCCTCTATAAGTAATGTATCACCACTTGGATTTTTATCAAAAAAAAAACCAAATTTGAAAAAAGATGTCAAGTTCCGAGTCTATTACTTGACGCTATTTTTGGTATATGCGCTAGTGATTAATCATCTATATACGTGCTTATATTATACTCCAAATAATAGTATGTCATACATGGAGTGTTATGTTCAATCAGCCCAGATTTTATGAATTTTAATCCGTTATATCTACAGTTTTTTGATCAGCTACACGTGTTATACTCGTAGCTACTTCATATAAATGTAAAATCACTGCGTAGTTCGCGCAAAAAATTCTACGTCGAAATGTGCGCTAAATTCATTATAAACGTCTTCAATTCAAATCAGGTACATCGCCAGATCATCCTCAATTAACATAATTAAAAACCTGTTCTTTATGGTCACGATTCCACGTCTTTTCAACAATTTAACATACATTGTACAAATGACTGATGCTTAGACTTTGATACAAACAAACATGCGTCGCGTCCAATGGAAAAATGAACAAAAATAAAAATCGTAAATATATTTGTTCGATATACTTATGATACAAAAATGATATTCATAATAGTCATTTTGATTGTAATGTAATTGTGAAAACGATAGATGAAAAACTTTGTTGAGTGGTGTATTGAATATTGAAATATGCGAAAGATGGCAATGAGTTGCTGAACCCCGCAGAAAATGTATCTATAATTGTCGACATCAATAGATGTTCCCCAAAAACTTCATTTATTGCTAGCATGCACTAAAATACACAAGGCTGTATTTTAAAAAATTGTGGTCAAATATACCCAAAGAAAGTTTTACTGATCTCATTTTATAAAGCTTACAAATATATATAAATTATAACAAAGTCGTTTTTGGACATACTTGACCACCATTTGCTATTGCATATCGCCCAAACGAGTACAAAGCATTGAAGTTGATGCTTGAACGTGGGCTAGTTTTTAAGAATTACACCAGCAGGGTTAGTGTCTATCCCTGCTCCTCCAAATCAGGTAACCTCGTGAATTGAGGTAATTCTACGGACTTTAAGTTGATTTGTGTTTTTCGACTACCTCAAAAGAAAGTTGGCGATTCAAGGGGCACATTAGCAAATTTTAGGAAACGAGTTGGATGTCACACTTCGGGATACAATTTCTAAAAACTAGACCTCAACCGGAATGAGGTCACATATCGATTATAATAAAATAAATTATATGTTTGTATAAGCGCTTTTCAAATTTTACATTTATTCTTAAATCACCCGTTTCAGTCTTGTAGAAGGAATGTATTCTTATTAGTGAAGTATGACCATAAAGTTCCTATAAAATACTACAATATTCAATTCACGTGTACATTTTGAGCAATTACTGCAAAAACGATCAGTTTGTGAACCTGCATTTTTCACATCGCCACGAACATCTACAAGGTTAGCAAGGAGATTATTGTTATTAGTGACCCAAGCCAATAATTATAATCCTGTTCAGTTAATTTGTTGGGGAATCACCATTTGAATGCAACTTGATGATTTGTATAACTTTTGATGTGTGAATAGTTGCCGCCTGCTTCATTTCTCATCCTTAATTTTCTGCATGATATGATCTGAACAAAGGAATGTATACTAGTGACGATTAAAAATTTCTGCGTGTTTTTCAAATTTTTATTACTTAGGTAATTCTAGTCAATTATTATATTGTAACAAAAATATATGTATAGATATCTAACCCAAAAACCTATGGCGCTTATAAAACCAGCGTTTTTTATGAATTATGACGTAGGTACTCTTTTTTTAAAGCTTCTTACCCCGTATCATTTTCGCTCATTATAACGGGTGATTTTTTGAGAGGTATAGGATTTGATAAAAAAAAACACAAAAAATTTGAAAAAAACGATTAAATCTTTATTTGAGTCGATAGAACGGTCGATATAATTTAATGTTTAAAGATTATTTCATGTAAATGTTGGCCGCGGCTCCGCTTTAGATGGCCCATGCGCAAGGTCCAATTTTGGCACACTCTCTCCAACATATCGGCCGGTATCTCACGAATAAATGCTTCAATATTGGCTTCCAGTGCGTCAATCGTTGCTGGTTTATCCCTGTAGACATTAGCCTTAACATGGCCCCACAAGAAATAGTCCAACGGCGTTAAATCACACGATCTAGGCGGCCAATTGACGGGCCCCAAACGTGAGATAAACTATTCACCGAACTCGCTTCTCAATAGGGCCATTGTTTCCTCTGCGGTGTGGCATGTGGCACCGTCTTGTTGAAACCACATGTCAGCCAAGTACAGCTCTTACATGTTGGGCAAAAAAAAGTTTATTATCATCTCACGGTAGCGCTCGCCATTCACAGTTACGTTCCGGCTGTTGTCGTCTTTGAATAAGTACGGCCCGATGATGCCACCGGCCCATAATCCACACCAAACAGTGATTTTTTCGAGATGCATTGGTAGCTCTTGCAATGCTTCTGGCTGGTCTTCACTCCAGATGCAGCAATTTTGCTTGTTAACGTACCCATTCAACCAGAAATGAGCTTCGTCGCTGAACACAATTTTTCGATAAAAATGTGGATCTTCCTCCAACTTTTCCAGCGCCCATTCACCAAATTGGAAATGTTGTGGGAGGTCGTGTGGCTTCAATTCTTGCATCAGCTGTATCTTATAATGTTTTACACCCAAATCCTGTCGCAAAATTTTCCACGTAGTGGAGGCCCAATTGCTGGGAACGGCGGCGAATCGACATTTCACGGTCATCACTAACACTGGCGGATACAGCCGCAATATTTTCTTCAGTCCTCACTCTATGTCTGCGTGTTGGTGGTTTAATGTGCAATAATGTAAACTGGGTTCGAAATTTAGTCACAACCTTCCGAATAGCTCCCTCAGTAGGCCGACCAAATTGCCCATAAATTGGAAGCAGTGCTCGATGCACTCTCTTAACCGAGCATGAATTTTGATAGTAAAATTCAGTAATTTGCAAGCGCTGTTCGTTCGTAAGTCGATTCATGGTTAAATTGTAGACCAAACTGAACAAGTTTGACAATGACACAAGACACTATTCACGCGTCATCTGTCAAAGACAGCGTTGCCAAAAGGACTATTTATACCAGTGGGAAAGTTCACATTTCAAATTTAAATTCCGCGAGGTAGAAGGGAGAAGTCTTGATCGACGCAATCGACGCGTTCGGCGTGCGGGTTAAATAGTCACAATGGAACGTTGGACCGGAGCGCAACTTGATTTTGCTATCAAGGCTTACTTTAAGAGTGGTAATTCATACCCAGCTGCCCATCGGAAATTTTGTACACGTTACAACATTTGCCGACCATGAGGTGCTCCAAGTAGGAACCTATTGAAAACGTAAATCAAGAGATTCCGTCAAACAGGCTCTACTCTTAGTCAACCCATTCCTGGCCCCACACCCACTGTATCAATCAAAGAAAATGTGCGTCGAGTAAGTGATTCGGTCATTGCAAATCTTCGGCGTTCTGTACGGAAGCATTCCGCTGCTTTGGGAATCCCTAGGTCAACACTGCATAGCATAATGAAGAAAAATAAAGTGATAACGTATACTAAGTGACATATAAATCCGAACACCCAGTTTAAATGGTTTTATTTTAATAAAATTTTGTATAGGTACTTAATGAAGCATAATAAGTAAATGATAAAAATTTCAAAATGATTGCACTGCTTTAAAGCCCTTTGACCTTTAATAATGTGTGGATGCACCCTGATGTGCTACGCATTCTCCAACGCGCCTAGGCATGCTTTTGATCAGGTGGTCAATGTCCTCCTGTGGTATTTCATTCCAGGCAACCACCAACTCCTCTCGAAGTGCTTCTAGAGTCTGAGGAGGACGTTGCAAATTGAGCAATCTCCTACCCATCATATCCCACACGTGCTCAATTGGGGATAAGTCGGGAGATCTTGGTGGCCATGGTAACAATGTGACATCACTATGTTGAAAGAAGTCTATTGTGACTCTTGCAACATGTGGTCGGGCATTATCTTGTTGGAAAGTTGGATCTGCCAGGGTGTCAAGATAGGGTAAAAGATGGGGTTCTAGAACTTCGTGGATATAACGCTGCTAGTTCATGTTACCTCTGATGAAGATTAAAGGTGACCTGGAACCATAAGCTATAGCACCCCATACCATAACTCCAACAGTGTGATGAACATGTCTTTCAACAAAAAACTGTGGATTCCTCCTTTCACCACGTCGCCTTCTAACCCTGGCAAGACCATCGTGCATGCCTAAACAAAATCGAGACTCGTCACTAAAGACAATACTGTTCCATTCCTGATCCCAGAGTGACCGTTGTCTGCACCACTCAAGGCGATTACGTCGGTGTTCTCGAGTTGTAGCCGGTATGAAAACAAGCCAAAACTTCTCATTCGTCGGTAAACACTTCGCATGCCAATAGGTCTTCCATGTTCTGCAAACCATTCATTTGCAATGGACCTGGTAGTGGAGAAACGGTCCCTTAAGGCCAATAATCTTAGGCGGCGATCTTCACGGTCTGTTGTTCTACGGCGGCGTCCAGTGCCCCTTGCTCTTTGCATACGGCCTTCTCGCAGCCATGCCTGACAACACCTAACCACAGTGTCTACACTTCTTTGCACTCTAACTGCAATTGCCCGAAAAGAAAGTCCAGCTTCCCGAAGTCCCACTATACGGCCCCTATCCAACTCACTAAGTTGACGAAATCGTACAGGTCTCCGTACTCTAGGCATCGTAACCGATCGTAAAGGATGTCAAGAACCAAAATCCGCCAACGTTGATTTTTTACTGCGGCTGAAATATTCATTTTTAGAGCGTTAGTGAATTAAAAAAAAGCAGTATAAAAACCGGAATGTCCATCTGGTAAGGCTGAAAATTTTTTCACTTGTTATTTACAGTAAGATAAATACATTTACCAACTTTTATTAAAATAAAACCATTTAAACTGGGTGTTCGGATTTATATGTCACTTAGTATATTACGGAAATCTCGTGCTGAACGGATGTTGAATCTTTTTCCTACGCAGCGCACTTTTTCCTCAAAAAGCTATATCGAAGTTTGGAGACATTCACTGGCCTTCTAGATCACCCGACCTCACGCCATGCGATTCTTTTTTGTGGCGATATCTACAGTCAAAAGTGTATTCCAATAATCCACAAATACTGGAGGAGCGTAAAGACAACATTCGACGAGAAATAAACAACATAACTCCGGATCTTTGCAAGAGAGTGTTTCAGAAGAGGATGACACACATTTAGACGGAATGATATTCAAGAAATAAAACCAGCCGAATTTACGAATATGTTGATAATAATAAATATTTCCTTTTCATTAAGTTTGTTTTTTTTTCTTATATCAGAAAGTGAACTTTCCCACTGGTCACCCTGTATATGTATACGTATGAAACAAATAGACCATTGTAACAATATTACGTAGAATCATTTGAAACTACACATATAGACCACAACTATTTATGAAAAACTCTCTCTAGTAATAAAAAAAATGTATTTATTCAACACAATGATAGCATATCATGAATTTTCTTAGCTTTCATGCTATCCACGCGAACTACTGAAAGTTCCCGTATTTTTCAAGCTACAAAGAAAAAATCGCTTTTTCCTCATCCTTCTCTAGTTTAGGCCAAGGAGAATATTTTGCTTTATGTATATTGCAAACTCGATTATATTTCCGTTTTTACAGAACTAAATTTTAATTTTTTGACAGGCTGAACAGGCACTTTAGATTTGAAGAGCGCGACAACCTGGGACTGGTAACAGGGCACTACGGCTTCCACGACAAGGACGGAAAACTGAGATTAGTGCGCTACAATGCTGACCCTGTCACCGGTTTTCATGCAGAGGGCAACTTTGGTAACAACGAAGAGAAGAACTAACTTATTTTTAAGACACCTCTCCCATTTCTGTAGTGCTATCATGATTTACCAATTATACGGCATTAACCCTTCCATCAAAATTGGCTGACTCATCTTTACTTCACTTAGTTCAATAAATGACCATGATGTACATAAGCCTTCTTAAATTTCCACAACATAAATGCTAGTTAATTGATTCCAAATGTGAATAAATATCTAGGATTCTACAGTGCTGACAATGGATAAGCTAGCTCTTAACGCACTGAACATGTATGAAATAGGTAGTATATATTATATTTTCTGTTTCTCATTTCTGTCTTAAAACCTAATTCCCTCTGTGCTTCAAAAATGTTGTATATTTGCATGCTATACAATACAAACTGCAATACTAACATTTTACAAAATTTATGTATACGGACATCAAGTCTGCATATACATTTCTTTTACAATAATGTAATGTCTATCTCTTATGGAAAGTTAAGTAAAAGCACTCTTTATCTTCCAAGTGGACTTTGAGACTGCATGTAATTTCCTTATTACATCCTATGGCTTCCTAAGAAATTTCACTAGCACCAAAATATTGACGTTTATTCTAGGCGAAATAAAAATATACTATGTATTCTCAAGTAGCTTTGCTTCATTGGTAACATAATTAGTGCTTCTTATGAAACAGCTTTGCTTAAAATTTACATTACGCGCATCTTTTATAATAACCGCAATCTCTACACACTGCCTCTTTATACCCACTTCTATTAACATACCTGAACATGCACATTCATTATTCTCAATGTTTCATTTGGAAACCTCCCTATTATATTACTTCCATTTAATTTTTCAATTCCAAATGCCGTATTTTGGGAAGTGTAAATTGAAACCCAGGTGTATATGTAATTGAAAGAGCTCGAATAAATGTGCGTTTAACCCGTTTTGTACCTATATCAATGTTATACATTGAACTTAGATGTAGCTTTAAGTAGTTTTAAGTTTTTATTATTGTGATTTGTGATCGTTGCTCTCATGTTTTTATTATTTTCATTATTAGTCTAATAAAAAAAGCTTTTCAAATCGACTGTTTTTTTTTATATGAACATAGACAAGCCGTATAACGAAATTTGACTTGTACCAAGGAATGAATGAATCTCTGAATAAATTAATAAAGAAATAGGCATATCGGCCACCACGAGGAGTTGGCGCATACGCCACATAACGGGCCCTTAAGCACAACTATATTCCCTAAGCCTCAAGCACCTCCCTTATAGCAAAGTTGAGTATCGCCCTGAATCCCAACTATTTAACATTCTGAGGATCCTGAGTATAGTCTGCCTGTAGTAGCTCAGAGATTCACAGCGACACAGAACATGCGCCGACGATTCTTCCTCTACCTATCAGCGGCTCGCACGTGGGATCCTCAGCCACCCCCATCACATACACGTGACACCTCATTGGCCAGTCCCACCAACAACCTATTCAAAGATGAGCTAAAGCGTCCATGCTTAACACTGGGCCCTAAGGTGCGCTCCCGTGCGTAACAGAGATGTCCAGAGATGCTTCTCCATTTAAGAGAGTCTTGTCTAGCAACCACTTCCCCATTATTCTCCCGAATCTTTGTGCGGGCACCCCTAGGGCTGGCTCAGGACCAACAAAAGCTTGTCCGCTGATCCTGCTTTCGCGAGAACGCCCGCTGTATCATTACCCTTTTTCCCAGCGTACCCCGGTACCCACACTACCGATACCGGATACCTCGCTGCCGAGCTATCCAGAGCCTCTCTGCATTACAATACAAGGTTAGAAGTAATCTTGCAGACACTTGGTGCCTTCATCGCAGCCTGGCTGTCGAAGAAGATTATTCTTCTCCTACGCTCATCCCCCTCCAAAATGCGGGACACGCAAGCCAGAATCGCATAGATTGTCGCTTGAAAAATAGTGATGAATCCGCCGAGAGACAGTGGGAGCCTAATTCTAGGCACAAAGACCCAGGTGCCAGAGCTGTCTTCTGTAACGGTACCGTCTGTGTACTAGACTTGCTCACTTCCTCCAGAGACCTTTCGGCCTTCCACATTAAACTTACAGCTAAAGCGATATTTAGGGGTGATCAGATCAGCCCTGCTCAGAAGGACGGGAACCTCCCTTTGTGTGACCCTTGACATGATTGATAAAGGCCCAGCTGCCCAGACTACTTCTCCGCGGATCATTAGATCCATCGGAGTTTCCATTGGTAGCCTTATTAAACTAGTAGTCAACATGTGCTCTTTCCAGTGCAGTCTACAGTCCAAGATAACTCCTAGGTATTTACCGATTGGGTTAGAACTAGTCTAGCCTCAAAGAAGGCAGGCAGGCTTCCTTCTTCTAGAGAACAGAATCAGCTCGGTCTTTCCAGCGTTGACAGAAATGTCGACCTCTCTGCACCACGATTCCACTGCGCGTAAAACTCCCTGCATAATCTCAGAGAATGTTCTGCAAAAATGACCCCTAACTACTTGTACGGCAGTCACCGCCACAGTCGTCACTGTCGCAGCAGCCCTCTTCCCCGCTTTAGGATACCGCGTCCGAGTCGCCATCGTCGCCCTCTGAGGCACGTTTTCCCACCGGGCCTGCCCCGATGCTTCCTGCGGATACATCAATGACAGTTCCAGTGAGAGCTGCCCCGGCTGACCAGTCCCCTGTGAAGTGGCCTGGCCCACCGCAGCAGCACCCGTCTGTCCAGATTGCCCATGGTCAGACCCTTGATTAGGTGCCTGACCTACTCCGCCAGGTGTCGTCCCGATAGCCGACTGTTTCTTTTTGCTCAGGAGTATAAGCCCCCCCCCCACATTCTTCTCGATTATCTTCCAGCTTTTGGAATCCACCGAGAGAAAAACTCGGACCCCCTTAGGTTCCTCCTTCCTCTCCAATAGCCTCCACGCGCTGGGATGTGTACCATGGTGGTATCCTCTTCATAATGACCCTGTTCCTCAAAGGTGGACCCGGGAACCAGGCCATCACGTGGTGGTAAACAGGAAGGACACCAAAACTCATAGTAATGAGCCTAGCACCTTCCCACGGTCTCAGATCCCATATGTGGTCCTCCAAGCATGCCTTCGAGGACTCGTTCTCGCAGACAAAGATGGCTGTCCCTCGAGAGAGGTAACAGTCAATGTACCTCGAAAGGGCCACCTAATCTGGGAGCCCATATATCAGCACACTGAATGCTTCCTGCACCTGCTGGTCCTGTACCTCGGTAAATTGAGTCCCGGGATAGCCATGGGAGACAATCTATACTGAGACTCACTTGAAAAGCACACGCATAGCTATAATCATGTGCCGCACTGCGAGGCTTTTTCCGCAAAGATGCGCCTACCCGCCTACCAGCGTCCCACTGGCAGACCTCTGCCGCTTTCCGTCGCCCAGGCCGCTTTTGGGCTCCGATGACTCACCGAAGAGTGCACCGTCCTGCACTGACAATGCGCAGGGGATGGTGCTCCAATTTTCAGCAAGCCCTGAGGGGCCGACCCGATATTCGCCTTCCCCTGGTGTGCGGCTGCTCAGATGTTCGAGGTTCCCTGTTGAGGGCCCACCCGGATGTTCGAAATCCCCTGTTGGCGGGACCTCGAGATTTTTATTTTGATCGATGTGGTTCATGTTGTTCCCACGAGAATGGGGGACGTGTTGGTCGATGTCCGCGGTGCTCGCTGCATGAACGCAAGGCTAGATACTCTGGGAGGTCGCCCGGTATTCCTGAGTTCAAGATGATGCATCCCCACCGCCACGCACACCTTCGCACGGAAACGCATCACACCTTGGGTATGCCAAAGAGAGGTTAACTCATATTACCAGACTATTTCCCTCGTCTTAATTTCTACCAATCACAAACGCGCAATTTTGAATAACAAATGGTTTCTAAACGCAAAAATTGTACGTCAGCACCTGTCAGCAGTTTTGTCAAGTTTACCCGCGGCAAAACTTGACAGTTGCTGTCACTAAAAATTACAATACCTTCTTCTATTCGTCATTGACTGTCCGTAGGACCTTTGCTCTTGGTTAAAGTCTTGTAAGTCAGTAGGTCTGTCAGGTCTGGTTGCCCAGATGCCAAACAAAGTCAGGGAGAAAGAAGGGAAGAAGAAAGGAAGGAAGGAGGGAGAGCAAAGAAAAAAGAAGTGCGTCAATTTGAGGGGATTGCTAATTAGTATTCGTCAATTTTAAATTGATCCTTAAAATTAATTATGGGATTGGTTGTTGAAGAAAAATTATAATTTTGGTTGGACATAAAGTCGCACGATTTAATTTTGTTCATAATGCGGGTCGCGGCCTTGTGGTTGCGAACTTGCTCGACTGTGTTGTCTGCTGATTCGCGCAACAAAGTGTTGCTATGCGATTCCACTTGACTATAACGTAGCTGCGCTTGTTGTTTGATGTAGTCCCTTAGGTAAGAGATGTAAAGGTCTCTGTGAAGGGTCTCGTTGGAAACATACCATGGGGCGTTAGTGATTGTATGCAAGGTTCTGTTCTGTAAAACCTGCAGGCTACGCAAAAGCGTTTTGGCGAGAAAACACCAAGCCGGACTTGCGTAAGTGATCGCTGGTCTAATAACCATCTTGTATAGCCGAACTTTGTTGATGAAACTTAATTTTGATGTTCTACATAGCATAGGGTAGAGTTGCCGAAACGAGATATGGAATTCAGTTTTTAACGCTTCAGTGTGCTTCTGCCAGATCATCCCCTTGTCAAGAGTGACACCGAGATACTTAGCAGAGCTTTCCCATGGTGATTACAATACCTTTGATAACAATTAATTATGGTCTCCTAGGACACCAGAAAACGACGATAAACCAGTTTTTTATTGTCAACAAATTTTGTAATATTGTTTTTAAACAGTGCTATGCTTATGTAGTGAAAATGAGTCGCTTTGGAAGTGCTTCTTTGACTAATATTGATCTGGCGATTGAATATGAAGACAGAAAACGGTGAAAATTACAAAGAACTAGTTGTGGAATACCGTTGCAAAAAAATGTAAGAGATGTATTTTATGAAGAGGAAAATAATTTTTGATCCATTTAAAGATATTATCTTTAAGTCTAGTAATAAAGCTCGTAATGTGAAACGAAATAATTTGCAGGTAATAGGTAAATAGTATGTTTTGTAAGCTATGTGTACTCAGAATACTCATGAACTAGTATTGTCAAATACCATTCGGGCATCTAATTTTTTCCTGTGAAAAAATCGAAAAAACAGAATGCAAAGTAATACATTTTTAACAAAAAACATTCGCGCGGGATGCCACCAGCAGTCATGCTTCTTGTTAAAATATTGCTTGGCAACGTGTTTTTTAGATTTTTTTCGGAAAAATTAGATGCCCTTATGATATTACTTATGATAGTACAAAATGTAGAAGAGATGCACTGGACGATTCTAAATGGCAAATCTTGTAGATTTTTTCGACAACTCCGAAAATGTTCTTAACACGTAAAAGCGTTTGTCACATGAGTGGTGTGGGCAGTCCTGTAAGGGGCCTATTATGAGGAAATCAACCCTCCGTTCTTCAGCTGTTACGAGTAGAAAAGTAGCAAACCAACTGCTTTTAAGTCTTGCCTTAAAGTCGCCCAACTTACCTGACGCCATTTTTTACCACTACATTGCCCAGAGTCAAAAAGTCCTTAGATTCTTATATTGTTTTATTATCCATAATTTAACATTCAAAAACAAAAAATAAAAAGGATCAGTTGCATTGCATAAGTCTATTATGCAGAAAATGAACATTCCTAATTCTATGTTTCCATGGTACCCTCATTATTGTCACAGTTCACAAGAAGGTCCTCATATGTCCACTTGGGAAACACCCTTTTGTATAGATTTAGTAGCACTGTGTCCATGGATTTCAGTTGACCGTCGAAAACACATTTCATGTGGCCATGAGTACCTGGAATCAAACGCATCACCATAAATTCTAGAAATCCGTTTCAAAAGCATATTGATTTAAGTAAAAGAATAAAAACTGTCAAAACCATAAAAAAATACTTAGCTATTATGTTTGCGCGAAGTCACTAAGGAAATACTCCACAATACACTAATGTATTTCCTTAGCACTGATAAATTTTACGCTAAAATGTTAAACAAAATGATTGTTACCTAAAGGTTCTTTAATATGTCCAGTTCTCCCCATTTTGGTCCTTAGTTTGACTGGTTTAAAATACACGATATCTTCTCTATTGAAGAACATGAACCTGATCACTGCAGATTTTTTATGGATTTTCATTGGATGTCCTGGAAATAAATTGTTTTGCAAAAAAAGGATTAGAAATATGGTCATATAATAAGGTTGCATATTCAAAAACTTTGCAATTAAAAGGAAATTATAGGACCATTCGGAAGCATGCTTCATATGCTAGAACTTTTCAATTTAGACCAAATATTAGTTAAAAGTCACTGCTACAAGTGGTTTCATTTAACGGCCAGTGAAACATGGAGTTTTATTAGCAAGAAAACCACGGGATAAGTTCTTTGTTATATCAAGTGACAAGGTGAAACATGACCTATGTACTGGGTGCGCCATCTATTACTTTTTTTACCTATAAGTTTATGTGTTACCATGTGAGTCAAAGGTCATGTGGTATGCATAAATGAACTGTCAAAGCTATGCCATTTATAGTCATGGATTCGTTTACAACACAACAACGCATTTTGGTTATCCAAACTTATTACGAAAACGGTCGAAATATAAAAAATACTTTTCGCAAACTTCGCATGGACGCCCTACAGAGCCTGGAATTCGTTGGATTGTTAATCGTTTTGAGGAAACTGGTGCAGCTGAAGGACATAGACCATACCAACATGCCCATCCAGCTCGTACTCGTGAAAACATAGCCGCAGTGAGTGAAAGTGTGCGAGAAGAGCCAACGACCTCGACTAGGCACCGTTCGCGACAATTGGGAATTAGTGAGCCCACTTTACGCCGGATTTTACACATTGATTTACACCTCCATCCATACAAAATCCAACTAACACGAGAATTGAAGCCGGCAGATCATCAACAGCGGCGTGTTTTTGTTAATTGGATGCTGGAAAGAGAAGACGGATTTTCGGCCAAAGTGCTATTTTCTGATGAGGCTCATTTTCACCTCAATAGGTACGTAAATAAGCAAAATTGCAGATTCTGGGGGGCTGAAAATCCACACCAATATCATGAACAACCCCTCTATCCTGAATAAGTGACTGTTTGGTGCGGATTATGGGCTGGTGGCATCGTTGGACCATTCTTCTTTGAAGATGCTGAAGAAAAGGGGAACGTTATCGCGGCATGTTAACAGACTTTTTGTGCCCACAATTGGACCGTATTGGTGCCGACGATCTTTGGTTTCATCAAGACGGAGCAACGGCTCACACATCTCTCCAAACAATCGCCTTATTGCACACGAAATTTCAAGACCGCATAATTTCACGAAATTCAGATGTCAGTTGGCCCCCGAGATCGTGCGATTTAACCCCTCTTGAATATTTTCTTTGGGGATTCTTGAAACAAAAGTGTATGCGAATGGTCCCCGGACAATTCAAGACCTAAAGCGCAATATTCGGACTGAAATTGCGGCCATAGACCCGATTATTCGGGAAAAAGTCATTTAAAATTTTGATGTTCGGATATTGGCCTGTAAACGAAGCCGCGGTGGTCAGATGACTGATTTTATTTTTCATACATAAATGGCATAAACCAACATTCATTTATCAATAAAAAAAAATTCGATTTCACCTCGTAAAAAGCGTGTTGATTTTTCAAATAGAAAAAAAGTAATAGATGACGCACCCTGTATATGCTTATTATCAGTATATGAAAAAAAAGCTGTCTCAAAAATACCTGATAAAACAATCCTTTTGATGACCAATCTATCTGGATTGCATGACAGAAGGCTTCCAGTTGCCACTAATACTAGTGTCCCAAATACTTCTTTGTAGCAAAGTACTGGAGCTGGAGGAAACTGTATGGGGGCATAAAAGGTAGCTACGGCCGTAGAGTCTGGTTGGAAGTATCTTTCAAACTTAAACAGAAAAATTGAATCATCACTATTATATGCAAAAAATGTAATCACAAAAAGTAATGCTCAAGTTATTTACTATCTGTAACACTTTCCCAATTAAGAATGCAGAAATGTTCCATTTATACCATAAAATACTTTTTCATTACTAGGATGACAAAAGGTACAAGGTTTTTGAGTTCAGTTTCACGTTATTAAGTTTCAAAGTGTAGGTATATAGGGATATTTTATGTTCCTGTATAAATCATATATTCTAAGTCTTACCTTATGCTTTTGTCCATTAGTATGACTGCTAAAAACAGGGTTCACAGTAAATCTGCGGTATCCACACTGAAAGATCAATCTTTCTTTCGACTTTATTGGAGCTGTGAAATTGTTAGTCCTCTTCAATACCACATTCAACACAGACATTTTGTGTTCGTGTGGGAACATTCCGATGACCACCAAAGGTTTGTTAGTGGACTTGAATGCAGACCATTGCAATTGTGATACATCTTTCAAATGGATCGTGATATACCACCCAGGCTGAAAAATAATTAAATAGTATACAATTAAAAACAGAGTAGTTTTAAAATCTTGAGGAAACACTAATGACCTTCAAGTTTCAAAAGATCGGTCTTTCAAACATCTCCATAAAGTTTCCGGTACAAAATTGAAACAATACAGGCAAATACCAGGATTTACATAAAAATCCATGTGAATTTTAATGAGATTGTCTCAGGAACAAAACGGCCGATTTTATTCAAATATGCAAAAAAGTAACGGGTGATTCAGGTACTTTTTTGGTGTGGCTGTAATTGCTTATGGCGCATGCGTCATGACAACTAATTTGACATTTTCTGTTTCAGTATTGTTCAACATTTCATCATGGAAAGACTTAGTCCAGCACAGCGTCTACAAATTATTCAACTGTTCTACGAAAATCAACGTTCTGCGAGAAGTGTGTTTCGTGCACTTAGAGCAACTTATGGTGTACATAATCGGCCCACCGAACGCACAATTCGCCGCACGGTCGAAAAATTTTAAACCCAATTTTCATTACTGGATACTACCCGACCAAATAGACCACATCCAGCACTCAGTGAAGAAAATATAGCTGCGGTAGCTGAGAGTATACGTGAGGACCGTGAAGAATCGATTCGGAGACGTTTTCAACGGCTTGGCTTGTCGTATTCAACAACTTGGCGTATTTTACGTAAGAATCTTAATCTGAAACCATACAAAATTCAACTCGTTCAAGAATTGAAGCCGGCCGGCCTTCCAAAGCGTCATCGTTTCACTATTTGGGCTCTTGCACGGCTTGTAGAAGATCCGATGTTTTCGAGCAAAATTTTGTTTAGCGATGAGGCCCATTTTTGGCTTAACGGCTACGTTAATAAACAAAACTGTCGTATCTGGGGTGACGAATAACCCCAAGTGGTTCAAGAGCTGCCACTACATCCAGCGAAAACAACGGTTTGGTGTGGTTTATGGGTCGGTGGAATCATCGGTCCCTATTTTTTTAAAAATGAGGCCGGTCAGAACTTAACTGTGAATGGTGCTCGTTACCGCGCAGTGATAACGGATTATTTGCTGCCTGAAATTGAAGCCCGTAATCTCGATGACATTTGGTTCCAACAAGACGGCGGCACTTGCCACACAGCCCGTCCAACCATGGCTTTATTGCGAGAACATTTCGATGAACACATAATGAGTGAATTGGCCACCTAGATCATGTGATATCACACCTCTAGACTTTTTCCTTTGGGGCTACGTTAATTCCAAAGTCTACATTGATAAGCCCAATACGATTGAGGAATTAGCAGCCAACATTACGCAGGTCATTCGCCAAATTCCAGTCGAAATGCTCTAACGTGTCATCGAAAATTGGAACTTTAGAATGGACCATCTCAACCGCAGTCAGGGCCAACATTTGAAAGAAATAATATTTAAAAAATAAATGTCAAAAATAGTTCTTTTCTTTAATAAAAAAGATTTGACAAGAAAAAATAATTTTCTTATTTTATTTTGTTGCTGAAAAAAGTACCTATAAATAAATCACCCATTACATCAATGAACATATAAAAATTTCAGACTTAAATAAATTGTGACCAAACGCACATAAATATAAGTTATCATAAAAAGAAGAAAGTGCTCAAAGCCGGACCGGTTCTGGTATCATTATCTGCACCATCTAAAACTCAATTATTGACAACTGGAAATAATGACTTAAACATCCACCACTCCGTAGTGGAGTGTACATGTAGTTCACGTCAATTCCTTGTTCTTCCTACTCGCAGGTAAGCCTTTATATATATATACATATTTTCTCAAATGGTAAGATCCTAGGTTCGTATTTGGCACGAAATTGTGCCATTTAGATGTTTGATTGAAACTTTGTCAAATAAAGAGTGTTTGGTTTTAGTTGTTTAGTCCCGGACCTCTTTCTCTGATTATCACATCTAACGTCTCCTCCAACAAACACCACTATTCTCATGAAATCACTTTCCATTGATCAACTGAAAATCTGATAAAAGGAAACTGAGTCCATCTCGAGTGGCTAACGCTACTGATGCCTTTCAGAATAAGGCCCTGAGATGGATGAAGGCAGGGGAGCAGAAACAGAAATATACATCTCTGATTTTCGTCGCCAAGGAACTAAAACTAAGAATCTGTTTCAAATATATTCTTTACCCTTACTCAGCTGCGTGTAAGGTTTCTGGAAACTATCTATTAATAATAATTTTTCACTAAAAATGAACGTGTATAGTAAATGATACTTAACCCAATAACGCCCAAATTAAACTTGAACATGGAAAACGGATATTATGCATATTAGGACTAAAATAAAAACTGAAGATCATAAAACCATATATATTTTATTATTTTTACCAAAAAAATATCTGTACTCATTTGAGTACAATGGGCTAAACCGTTTATTTTGTATGATGTAACTTGAAGCAGGTACGTTTAATACGTAGTGTTGACGGACCCTTGAATGGCATACTGTACAATCGTAATTGCTTCTCTAGCTTCGCAGGAAAATGTCAGAATTTATGAAGGATTCCATTTCTTCTTTGGTGTCGAGTATTTTGAGATGCATATAACATGGACTGATCGACAATATGCCGCAAAAACGTATCATCAAAGAAAAATTCAAATAGTTGTACTGGATTTAAATCCTTTATCTTTTCCACTAGTTTATCTCTATTGGCATTCATTTCACATAACGGTGGCGGCTCACACCAAATGAAATATTCAGTATTGCTTTTCTCCCAGTCCAATTCATCGTGTTTAGATTTATTTAGGTATTTGTATACGTTTTCGCACTTCACTCAAATGCTCTTCGTCGCTGCTTCAGAACTCGTCATTAGCTGAACTTTGGCGAAACAGCTATAAACGACCAGAAACATCTTGTGGCATTCCATTTGCCATCAGTTGCTTTTCGTTCAATTCCTCCTCGTCAGTCAAATAACGCGCGTCTGGAGGCAAGACCACACCATCATCGTTATCTTTTAAATCATCTCGAGCATCAGGCAGAAAATTGTAATACTCGTATGTTTTAACAGGATCATCAAAAAACGGTTTATATATATCTAAAACAAAAAAATAGCATTAGTCGACTTATAACGAATTTGCCCCGTGTACTCATTTGAGTACAGTCAAACTTGAACATACATTCTAATTACATCAAATCAGTTAAAATAATTTATGCCCGGCAAATCAAACAAATAACCTTTACATATACATAATATAAAAAGATTATATTTATTAGATGGTCATCTCAATAAGAAAAAATTATGTAAAATCCGAACTTACCTTAGATCAAATAAGCAATAACTTCTATCACTGTAAACAACGACACACTCACAGAATTTATGAAAAATGGCTCTTGCGCCCTGAGGCATGTACTATCTACAAATGTTTATAAGAGGCAGTACTTCTGTGGTTGACTCAGAGATGGCCTGGTAGGAACAAACACGAGTGTACTCGCTTGAGTACAGCGGGCGTTAATGGGTTAAACTACAAAGTAAACTGAGTAAGAGACGTTTAGCTGTTTTCATATTTTCACTTGCCACGGCAGCTGGCGAGGAAATATTGAAATCGCAACCAATGCCACCCATTTTCGTCGGTGTATCTGTCCGCTGATCTTCGTCAATCATCTCATAATTTGGGAAGTACCGCTCGGATTTTGAAGAAATTTTGACACAACGCTACTACTATCCTAAAGATGAAAAAGGTTTGTATGACCATTGTCTTTAAATTTCTGTGTATTATACACCGTTTCGATCATCACCTTGGCATTCTTCAAATAGATTTGACAATTATGTGACTATATTTTGTCTTCGAGGTAAAATTGCGTTTCTTTTTTCAGTTTATCATTCATATTCAGGAGTTAAACTTAAAGTTTGCAGGTTTTGAAAAACGATCCAGTGGCGGTCGAGCTACGGGCAAAACAAAAAAGACTACTGCCCTTTTACAGAAAACTGTTGAAAAATATTGCATCTTTGGTATCAGCGAAATACGTTCTATCTTACTAACAAGCTACAGATCTCGGAAATACTATGCACCTATTAAAAAAATTGAAACTTTAGTACCCCAAATGTACAGGCATATCTCCGCGCAGGAATATACCTAGTCAGGTTTTGATTTCATTGGGGTCTTTTGGAATAAACTTTGTAGTAGTAGAAAGATTTATTTAGCACATTTGGCTACATAAACAGAATAATTGTAAACAACTTAGAACTAGTAAATTCAAGCCATATAGTGTATGATGTAAATGCTGGGCAACCTATAACTGTAGATTTAACAAGTGATTTCTCAATTTTACTTTAAATTTTGTCAAAGTTTTCTGGTCTTTTGTCTCTGAGTATAATTTATTATATTCAATCAACCCTTGATGGAATACAGATTTGTAGCATATGTTATACTTTTTGGTCATTAAATGGAAGTCATCTTTATTTCTGGTATTATGTAAATGATGGTCGACATTTCATGATGTTAAATTAGTTAGACTTGATGGACATATATTATTTTTTACTTTATAAATGAATATCATTAAAAGATATTTGATGAAATTTTTTACATTGAGCCATTTTAATTTGCTAAGCATTTGCCTAATTGGAGTATATTTATCTTTATTTAGTATTATTCTCATGCACTTATTTTGTAAAATTTGCAGTCTTTCAAAAATGGAATTATTTGCTAAATATAGAATAGTCGAACAGTACAAGAAATTTGGAAGAATGATGGTATTATAGATAATTTTTCTGCTATATGAACTCAGACATCCAGAAACTCTCGATAAATATCCCACTTTACTACTAATCTTATTTATAACTTTTTCATAATGAATATCAAAAATTAATCGAGAGTCAACAAAAACCCCCAGGTGTGTCATGTGAGTCGACGATAATAACACGCAATTGTTTTGATTGATTTCTTTTACATCGTATACAGACAAACTGCTTGACTGCAACAAAGGGGGTTCTGCATTTGGGCGCTCTCTCCACTAAAAGACTGAAAATATGAACCTTCAAGGATGACATTTACAAAACATTTCTATCATCTATGCCTATAAACTTACCAGTGCACCTTCCTTATCTTCCTGTTCCGCCAACACTCTTTTCCTAGTCCTATCGAAATTTTCAAACTGAAAAATTCTTGAATAGTCACTGGGTAAGTTTTCTTTGGGATCCCATGGAGATGTCCTGAAAACATATACTCACAATAAAATGTCATAACATCTAGAGAAAATAATTCCAAAACCTTAAACTAGAAACAACAATACCTGAAACTTTCCAACCCCCTGTACTTTTGAAACCGTATCTTTGCAAGCTGATCCATGGGCGTGTCGACTTCATCAGGAAACTGCCTGTCACTCTTTGCCGCCTTCAGCTTCTCCAACTCTCGTTTTTCAGCTTCCATGTCCATCTCCTTGTCATATTTCTCATCGCTAACTGCGACTTCCGAATCTACCGCAGTCTGAAACTCATCAGCATCTTGGTCTTGGTCGGAGTTCTCTGATTTATCCTCTGAAATTGCTTCTTCCATGTCCTCTTCACTTTCTTCGTCAGAATCTTCTTCGAAAAACTCAGGGTCGTCGGGAATCCAAGCCGCTTGGTAGTCTGACCAGCCTTTAGGAACCTTCTTTACTAACTTCGTCTGTAATGAGAAAAAAATGGCGTCAAGTATGTTGATGCTACACTTCCTACTAAACGCCGTCATCAGTTCAAGTTAGACCCTATCGAAATAAGACCGTAGACCTTATATTCTGGATAGAGGATAGTTGGTATGCTTTCATTTGTTGACCCAGAGTCCAAGCCCACACCATGCTGATAGGATGCCAAAAAAGCACGAAACACCTGTCTGTGGTTGGACGGACGACAAGCAGCACGTTTAAGTTAGACTCTATGAAAACGGATAAATCTGTCAAATAGGTCCATAACATCCTTTCCCTGCATTACCCGCGGTATCGTTCATCTTGCAACGTCGCGTCGCCTTTCTCCAATATCTGGAAGCATGATGCGCCACACGAGACACAGCGCTCACAGAGTACCAATCATGCAGTACACATAGGAACACCATTGGAGTCAGCAGTCGCAGGGTCGCTTGTCGGAACCATTTTTCTATCGTTCTAGTTTCAAGTTTTGAGGACAAATGCACGGGGCAATCTACAATGTGTGAAATATGACTAATAGGTGCGTATAATTATCGAAAGTATATTAATACGAGTATACCAAATTCAAAATATCACGATACACCCTCCCCACTCGCAATATTTATTATTCAAGATGTTTAAATAATCAGGATTAGCCAAAGCGTCAAAAAACGTTTGAGCGATTTTTTTTTCGTTTTTGGCCTTGTTCATCGCCTCCACTGGACCGATCTACAAAGCTTTTTCGTCCTTGGCATAGTAGCTGCCATGTGCAAAAATTTCATCAAAATCCGACCCGTAATTTCCAAGATATAGACGGGACAGGAGATAAAAAACAATGATTAAGTATTTAATAAACAAGTGAATTAATTAGTCATATATATAAACTGTTTGCTCTTTGCATTTTGTGATGTTCATTATTTGTGTCTTGTGTTATCCACAACAACGAACGCTTTTTGAAAGTTAAGTTTTGAGCATAACTAACTAGCAATCAAGTTGCAGTGAACTTACGATTGAGAAACCGGGCATTAAGACCAGTTTTTCAATCACAGGTTAACTTTCAGGTTGGGTTCTTAGAACTTGGAAGTTAACTACCAGAAATCCGTAAATTTCGTATTTCACGTGATGGCTAGCTAACCCATAATCGTTGATATGGTAACGCTGCTTTTTATCTGATTTATAGAGTTCAGTGCGTTTCGTGATGCTCCGAATTTGTGTCTCGTGTCATCCGAGGTAATCCATGTCACTGTCGAGCAAAATGAGCGGAGGCATTGCAGTTTAACTACAACTTTCTAGTTAATCCACAGATGGACCTGTACTTAAGTTATCTACCACTAAAGGGTAAACTTGTCATTGAAAAACGTTTTTTGGGAGTTGCCAGTCTGCAGTAAAGTTACAGTTAACCGATTGAAAAACCAGGCCTCGGTGGTTGGTGACGCCACAGTACCTATGCTTGTCTTCATGCAGGCAAGGCTTTTAATTGAATTGGGTATCATCCGGTGGAATATGTTGATCAATACCAATTTGCAAAAACTCTTTCAGATTTTAGTTCTAAGCGGAGGTAAATTGAACCACAAAGATCCTTAGAAACATAGTGTATGTAGCATTACAGTACTGCTTGAAGCTGAAAATCTCGCCTAAACAAATACAGGATGTTCCTGAAATTTCTTGCAAAAATTGGCAGATTTTTCAAGTAACACACACACCAAATGCATTCAATTCATACGAGGATTAGTGAAGAATATTTACCACCCTATAGAACTCAAATTATGTGTCAATCCCCAAAGATTAATGGTCTAAGGAAGTTTTAACCTAAAGCCTGTGGAAATAAAGAATTGCCACAATCTAAAGGCACTTAAGAATATCTTAAAGGACTATTTAATTGAAAATAGCTTTTATACTGTGGAAGAATATTGTGATATATGCCGTTAAATCTTATTTTTTACTATATGGCGGTTTTTTGTTAGATACTGGTTTTTTAGATTCAAGTTGAAAATGTATGACTCTTCCTATATAATGTTTTTCTCGAGAGGAAATAAATAAATAAAGCTTCAATAATAATTTAACCAAGTTATTAGGTTCCGAAAAAAATCTGCCTATCTGCCTCCGAGTTGTTCGTGGCAACGTCAAGGTGGGCACAGTAGGAGACCTCGATAGCCCTGAACGCTGCAAATTTAGGCAGAAATTAACAGAACAACAATTTTTATAAGCAACGTGTAAACTTGAAGTTTCTCGATTTTCTTTTGTTTACTTTTTCGCTATTGCTTATCGCATATTAACTCTGTTATTTCAAATGCAGTTTCTGAAGAGGAAAGCCCAAACTATATATATATATATACACAAGGTGGCGCATCGAAAACAAAACAGACGCATTTACTGCCAGCTCAGTTGTTTTTTTGAAAAACGCTCAGACCCGTCGATTTTGTTTTCGAGGGGGGCACAAGTTTGGCAAAAAATCGCGTTAGCACGTGCAGCGCCCTAAGCGGGGGTGACACCACCCCCAAAATCTTAAATGGAAAGGGGGGTCGAGTGATACCTTATTTTAAAGGTCTTTCAATTCCTTTTATAATGATATAAAATTAATGTACTTCAGTTCAGTAGTTTTGAAGATTTATGATGTTGACTGAGTAGCATAGATTTTGCATTTTAAATGACCCCACATAAAGAAATCCAAAGGTGATAAATCTGGCGATCTTGGAGGCCATTCAATGGCACCTCTTCTACCAATCCATCGATCTGGAAACGTCTGATCTAAATATTGTCGAACACGTAATGCGTAATGTGGTGGGGCACCATCCTGTTGGAACATCAACATATTCGCAGAGTACCGCCGATCATTCTGATTTTCAATTATGGCTGTTAATGCAGGATCTATGGCGTCTTCCAGTAATTCCAAATACATTTCACCGGTCAAATTTCCAGGTAAGAAAAAAGGACCAACTAAATTTTCGCCAAAAATACCAGCCCAAACATTTAATTTTTGTGGCTGCTGTGTATGAACCTCATGATAAATTCTGGGATTAGAATCGGGCCAATATCGGCAGTTATGACGATTTACTACGCCATTTAAGAAAAAGGAACATTCGTCGGAAAAGCAAGTGTTGAATAGAAAATGTTCATCGTTTATAATTCGTTCACTCATATCTTCACAAAATTGTAATCGCCGATCAAAATCGTCTTCATTAAGTTCTCCAATTTGCGGGTACTTAACATAGGATCTACATAAACTTGCCCTAAAACCCCCACTTGCTTCGTTCCTTATGGGATTTTCAATGTTGCGTTTTTTATTGGCGACTGACCCAGATTCCCGAAATTTAGTTTCAAGTTCTAGAACATATTTTCGATGCACGTTACTGTTCTCATGTCGCTCATTAAATATTTCTGCTGTTCTAGTAGCGCACTGATTATTTCCGAAAAATATTTCGATAATTTCAACTCTTTCTGCTGTGGAATATACCATGGTTAATTTATGTAATGAAGCGTTACAAGTTATTTTAGCAACAAAGATTGGTCAAATCAATCGCAAAGTATGTACAAACTAATCTGATGTACCTATGCATTTTACATCATTATAAAGAGAATTGAAAGACCTTTAAAATAAGCTATCACTCGACCCCCCTTTCCATTTATTTAGGGTTGGTGTCACCCCCGCCCAGGGGGCTGCACGTGTTAACGTAAATTTACGTTATACTGTGTAGAGAGTCTTGACACAATTTGTTACCTTTTGTTCTTTTTCAGCCATTTCAATTTCTTCACTTGTAGGCCAGGTTTGCTCAGCATCCATGGGATCAGGAACATTTTCTGAGTCTAGTGATTCCTGTTTTGAGGGATCACATTTTTCAAGAAGCCTTATCACAATTTGGTCAGAATCCATTGCATTTTCTGATTTATTTCTGAAAACAGAACAGAATAATAATGTATATGTATATGTTGAATATGTGGGCAGAATTACCGGAGTTGGATATGTTTGAATATGGTAATATCAACAAACTGAGATATACCCTCCCTCGTCGCCTACAACCCCCCTATTTCTTCGCCCCTAAATTTTAGTTTATGCTATTTTCACTTTTTTTTGTTTTTCGCCTTTTTCTCCGACGCCAATGTTTCGATTTTCAAAATCTTTTTCGTCCTTGACATAGTAATAACATCGTGTGAAAATTTCATCCAAGTCTGAGTGCAGAAATACTGATGGAAATGAGTGAGATGGTTTTTTGTGATGTCCTTATCATATAAGTTCCAAAAAACATAATATCTCATTTTAGCGTGGCATTTGAATTAAATAAGAGGAGTTAATGAAAATTAATACTTTGTTATTAAAGTGACGTTATAGATAGTAGTTTCGCTATCTTGTTTATGTTGGGTGCTGTTTATCTACAATCAAATCAAAGCTTGGTATTTTAAAAATTACCCTGTTATGTGAGCTAAATAAAGTATATCAAAGATAGGCATTTAAGATAGTATGATGGAATAAAAAAATATGATGGCTCCACAACATTTTAAAATAACAAAATTAAAATATCTATCTAATAAATTGGTTTCAAAATAATATGTACTGAATTGTGTTATAGAATAAATCTTTTCTGTACTTACTATGATACTTACTTGTTCTTTTCTACTTTATAGGGATCAGTAGGTGCATCAATCTGCACCATTTGGTAATCACCTAGTCCTGGTATATGCACCAGTTGGTTCACAGATAAAGTGGCGCCTCTCAAATACCCTGTTACTTTCAAGGTTCCCAATGCACCTTCACTATCAGAGACATATTCAACTGTCTCAGCTATCAAGTGTGGCCTTCTGTCTCTATACAGAACAGATTTCCTTTTTTGATTGCCTATTCTTCTTAGAAGGTTGACACCATCTGCATTCTTGTCTAATGTCATCACTTTTTCATCTGGTAGCCATTTGTTGACTAGTTTTTGTATATTCTAGAAGAATGACGAAAATTTTAATTCTGCTTCTTGCAAAATTTACTTTTCATTCAACTATAGAGACAAGTATCAAACATGTTTCAAAATATTCTCTCTCACAGAAAACTAAATATTTGCTATATTTTTTTATTTTAAAAAAATAGTCCCTTGCGTTAATCTGTTGCCTTTTGTGTATTTACAAATGTCTTGTTTATATCTCAAAAAAACACAAGATGTTACATTTATTACAAACAACATTACATAAATTTCTTATGACAATCTCGAAAAATTAATAAGTTATGATGAAACTACAATTCTATATTTTAAAATAAATATGATCTTCTACTGATTACAAATAAAACCACAGATGAAAAAGTAAAAGTTTACTGACATTCCAGTCAAGATGTGCCCAATAGAACATTGAGATTGATCCATGAGACAACCACAGTATAAGTTTTTATTGAAACTGATTTGTATCGTATCATAAATGTGATAACTTTTTTCTTAATTTTTTCTTTTTTTATTTATAGTTTTCCAGTTCTAGTCTTGCCTCATTTAAAAGTTATATTTCATTGTTGCCTCGCGTTGTTTTACTCTAGTTTTAAGTTGTCTCGCATTCTAATTACTATAGGGTGTTTTGTGATACTTTAAGCAAATAAATAAATAAATAAATATTACATTAATACACCTGTTTACATCTTTAAGGATCCTCACCAGATACTGTTATGAATTTTGAACATATCATGAAAATTATTAATTAAATAAAATTGCAATTTCATTATTTTTACCTGTTTATGTTCCTGCCTTTTTTTAGGTGATATACTCTCCAGATCACTGATCACAACAACTGGTGTTGGCAATCCTTGAGCAAATGATGACAAAAGTATATTATTACCCCATCTGTCTACCAAGTCTTCATTTTCCTCCAGTCCTTTTGCAGCTGATATTAAGAACACAACAGTATCTGCTATTTTCAGAGTATCAAGTACAGCAAAATCATCTCCAGCAGGTGGGGTAATAAATTCAAATCTTTGCTTAAACCTTGGGACACTGCAAAACATAAAACCAAAATCATTAAAAAATTAAATTGGATAAATGTATACTCTGTATTAACAGAGTAATAATGTTTATTCAACTAGTCTGAAATACTGATTATATTCTAACTGACATGCTATTCTTTTAGCTACCAAAAAGGGATTCTGAATTCAATCTACACTGCTTGATTTTGTATAAAATTACCTAATGTGTGTTGAGCCTAAGGGGCTTTTACTAACAACAGCCTCTTCATCACACTGCTCAAGTATAGCCATTGCAGTGTCCGGGTAAATATCCTTGCTCAATGGTATTATGCATACCAAGAAGGGGGCATAATCTGTGCCACCTAGGGATCGCTTCTTAGCCAAGAGTTCATCTCTCTTTTTCTTCCTTAACTGGATCGCTTGGTTGCGTCTCTGATCTTTATTCAGGTCCTTTTTAAGTTTCTTAGAAATCGTTTTAATAGATATTTTACCTAAAAAAACGCGGAAATCAGTGTATGCCAGTATGCACCAAAAACTTTACCTTTAGCAGCCAGGCTTATGGAGCCTTTTGAACGATGTCTTCCATGTTTATGTTCTTTGTTTGTTTGCTTGAAGGCTCCCGGTCTATGTGCTATTGGTTTATCAATTGCCATATCTTGTATTACAAGGAAAAATAAGGGAAAAACACAAAATCCTTGATCAAAACAAATTTATGACAGCTATCGCTGAAATGAGGTTAGGTGCAGACCATGTGGAGCACAGAACAACCATTTTTTCTAAAGAGCAGAGTTCCGAAACCTCTCCTGAAACAAAAATTGACGTTTCCACCTTTACCAGAGCCGCTTTCCAGTGTTTTTTTTAAACCCACAGCGGCATCGACTTCTAGGTTATTAGCCGCTCCAGTGCTTTTGAATTGAGAGTTTTATGCATTTTTATTGTAAAGCGACTGGATAAATGTGTCGAATTCATATTTTAGTGTAGACATTCAAAATTATTTTCAAAGTGTCTAGCTATAGATGAAACCAACTACAAGCCGCTATGCAACTTTCTTGCACTCTCTTGTGATCTTCATCATTCAAGAACATCTCAAATGTACGTTGTGACTCTGGGTCATAACATTATCAGTTTTTTACCGTCCCCCATTGTCTGGTATTAATTTAATGTGAATTTGATGCAAAAAAGCAAGGAAAATATATAACCCAATAATCTTGACACATTGTCATTTTCGGTATTCCCTCTGTATCGGTGCATGACATTTTAGAGCACTGAAACGGTATTGACGGGTGTAGCTCCGAGTTACCCAAACGAGGCACTGGAAAGCACCTCTATTCGTGCCGTTCACCTCAGTAGACGTCAAAGCGTGGTGGA
The DNA here is from genome assembly GCA_963669975.1 of Acanthoscelides obtectus. Taxonomy (NCBI): domain Eukaryota; kingdom Metazoa; phylum Arthropoda; class Insecta; order Coleoptera; family Chrysomelidae; genus Acanthoscelides; species Acanthoscelides obtectus. Next base: position 25,586,483 of record CAVLJG010000010.1, on the reverse strand, counting down.
TACTGGTGAAATATAGGTATATTCTTTAATTCAGCGGTTGAGCTACCGGTGCAACCGGTTAGCCAAGTTTGCGTCCTTTAATTTCCGCTGGAACGACCGGTTGTACATCAAACTTGTCTCTATATTGATGGTGGATATGCCAGCGGTGCCAACAGCATCCACCGATGTTCAGGCTGGGTTGATCCACGATATTCTAACCTCTACATTACAGTTTTTGACAATTACAGTCGTGTTGTGATAAAAAATGGAAGAAGAAAAGATTGAAGTTAACAGCATAGGAGTCGCGTGAAATTTAATGTTTTTTTTTTAACAAAATTTGAAATAAACAGAGCATCTGAAAGCAAGTCAATTTGTTTTGAATTATGCATATCGACGATCTCAAATCAATACCTCGTAAGTCCGAAAATGTCGATTTTCTGATTTTGTTCTGTTTTTATTCCTGTATGAGTACAGGAATGCTATCAGAAAATCCATATCGATGGTTTTTATACGGGAAGCATCGACGATCTCAAATCAATGCCTCGTATTGATTTGAGATCGTCGATATCTGAAAATTTCTTGGTTTTCTGATTTATACTTCTTATATTGATTCTCGGAGCGCAAATTCTCTCCGCTGGACAACTTCTTCATCAGAATCATCACTCGAATCGCTTAACAAATGTTCCACGACAATACCAACTGCTGCGTACATTTCCATAATGATTTTAAATGATACGGTGTTCAAATTAACCAGTATTCATTTACGATAAAACAAAGGTTAGGTTTTCTCCATATGACAGCAACCTGAAGGCTAGAAACGCGTCTTTTTATTAACGACCATTCAACGGAACCGGTTGCTGACGTCATCACATCAGCTGTCAACCATGAGTTCATCGGATCCATCAACCGGTGAATTAAAGAATTATACCTATATACCTTATGTTTTGTGGTGACAATCTGACAATAACAACATAACCTAACAAAGTTATGCCCAGAAAGAAATAATAACCCTTTTTCTGATAATTTCAACAAATTCCGTTAAATGATGTATATCAACATGCATATCTGGAGAATTGCTTCAAATTTACAATTCCTGTATTTGTGATCAGAATTATTTTGAGCTCAAAATGTCCGACAGGAAAATGATGTATGCCTTTCGAGGCTGGATAGCCTTTGTAGCCTTCATGGATCTAGGAACAGCAGTTAGAAGTTACATTGAAAAAAGATCATTTCTAAGTAGAACAATCAACGATGTACAACAGTATATAGATGGTAAGATTATCCAAATAGTTGGAGTAAAAATATTCATTTATTTTGTTTTTTCAGAGGAATATACTACCTCAAGAATCTTGGGTCTCTATTCGGTATTGAAGGCCTTAGCTCTGATACACTGTACTTTATACATACACTATAAACCGTACGTACATCATATATTTTTTCAGTATTTCTAGTTCACTTTAGTTCACATTTGATTATCATATTATATTTGACACTCTTCCATGGCTGCTTTCACTAACACTCAGCAGTTAAAATCTTAATGCCATTACAATACACTTTAGCATGTTATGATCATTGTTGATTAGCGGTACGACACCAGTGACTTCATATGTTTAAACTTGTTAAAATAACCAGCATTTTGAAATGAACACATTAGATTAATCCAAATTGCACATTGTAAAAAATACCTCTCTGCCTGTGTTAGCCTAGTCCCTCATGTCACAAAATCCAGTTTAAGTCTACTATATCTTTAGAATAATGCCAATTATATCTATCAGGAAAACAATCAAACTTGTGAGTACCCTATAACCCCCATAATATGGCTCTGTCCCAAATCCATTCTTAACTGACATCGACCATCTATAAACTCCCTCCCTGCAAAATTATATCCAGTAAAAAAACAAATGATTTTCATACATACTAATTTGGTTATCCACCTTTTTCTAGTCTTGTTGCAAAATCTATTTCAGCTGAGGTGTCACGCCTGCTAAATTTCATATTCATGTGGTTAATGCTTTTATATATATATATATATATATATTAGCACCCCCCCCCCCTTAATGCAAGTCTGTTCTTAGCTGACATGTTTTGTCCATAAAGTACTTCCCTAAGTTTCATGTTGATAGGACACAAATAGTTTTTTAGAGAAATTTCTATAAACTCAACTGGTAAAGTGATAAGGTTCCCCATAGAAATATTCAACCCCCTCCTACCTCATTTTAAGAACATAACCTCCTACTTGTAGGTCAACTTAATTTGAAATATTCTAGATTCTTCAGCCTCAAGAGCATTAATCCTTCACCTCCCACTTCTAAAATTTCCTTGTAAGTGTCCATAAATGTTATACAAACCAAATATAGAAACCCATGTTTGTATCTCTAACTTGAATAATAATTCCCCATAGTAACTTTCGCCCACATCAATACAGGTCTCCAGGTCTAATATAGACCTATGCTAACAATCATCAAAATCAACCATTTTGGCGTAAAAACGGACATGCATACATACAACCATACACACTATTGCATTTATAATAAAATGCAGTAAATGCCCAACGCAAGTAGGTACTAATATATATATATATATATATATATATATATAATATTATATATATCCTTGAATTTCTTTGGGTAGAAGGCAAAGTTTTGCATAAGCGATTAGGAGGAAAAAATATAATTACTTACTATGTCGGCGAGATTGTTGCTGAAATTGTTCTTAAACGACCGAGAAAGGGAACACATAATCGACGAACAAAAAACTGGACTGATGAGGTTCGATAAGGACGGAATATATTAATATATATTATAATGTTATATTTTTTCCACCTAATTGCTTATTGTTGCTATTTTTCAAAAGTTGTTTTTTAGCTCCAGACGATGATGGCATAGACCATCGTAAGCTCGAGTTCAAGTTATAAGAGTGTATTTATGCAAAACTTTGCCTTCTAGCCAAAGAAATTCAAGGATATATAACAACCCATATATATATATATATATATATATATATTATTGTCGGGCCAGCGACTGAGTGCTTCAGTGCCAAGCTCCACTTGTTAAATTCCATTAGGACATGGAAGTTCTATCTGGGAAGTTACAAACATCTACACTTTCTCATTTATAATAGTAGGGATTCAGCAAGTGAGCTAAAAATGACTCAGAATCAGCTACTGAAAGTTAGTAAACACAGCTATTGTTTTCTGTAGGATACTTATTTTAATCATTACTTTTAATATCACATCACCTTCCATATGGAATAACTTTGGATTAAATACTGCATTTATAAATCTTTGACTACAACATACTTGCATATCCCATTATATGGAACACCCATCCCACCCATTCTGGAAAATTGTTCCAGTGCAATGCACTTTTTAACCAACCATAGTTGATCTATTTGTGGGAATTAAGAACACATTTTATCTAAATAACATCGAATATGACTATTAAATGAGATCACAGTAGCTTCAAGTTGAAAAGATCCCAACAGCATAAATGTAAAACGTACCCGTCATAATGACGGATTTTGCAGTCAGCAGGTTAAATAGCTATTATCTTATCCTTCATCTGATTCATTTTAGTTTTGCTAGTAAATAGATCTAATCTAATTTTTACAAAATGAATTGCCATTTTAAGTGCCTGTGAAGTTAAAATTTTAAATACACACAATAAACGTTGATGTCGATATTTAAATTTTCGGTAGCATACTTAATGCAGTTTTCTTGAAAGATATTCTTATCACTTTTAACCAGTAACATATAAAAGCTAGATATATGTATAGAATCTTGTAATGAAATTTTAATATAAGTGATTTCTGATTAAGGTACTGGCAAAATAACATTATTCAGGGGTAATACTATAAGCTCAAATGAAATATTCTATGCTCTCTTTATTCTAATCCTGTTTAAGGGATTATCTGAAGGTGTCTAGTTAATCTTTTTAGGGTAATACTATCACCTGAGGTTAACATTTCCTTATGTCATTGAGTCCCTCTTTACCTTATCTATATTTAGGCCTTATAAACTGTTAGGCCCATATTAAACTTAGTGAGAATATATGTGGAATCCTATATACACCTAGAAGTTTATGGATTTAGAAACTTACCATTCTCATGTCACATACTGACGCTCTCACGTGTTACCATATGTTAAGACATTTTGACATCTGATTGTATATCAACACTTTTCTATCAAAATGATTATGACAGTGTTAAATTATTCAAAGTGAATTTTTTGAATATTAAGGGAGTGCAATATTGAGTTCAGGAATACAATAAATTAAATAAAAAATTCAGTTTAAAAACAATCTTTTATCTAACTGTTAATAAAGTGAACTAAAAATATAAAAATATTTTTTTTTTGATTGGAAATATTTGAACGATAATGAAGCTCCTTCAAGTTTTCAAATAAAAGCGTGTTACACCATTTTTCCATTCTGCTATTTTATTTGCTCCGTTACGTTTAAATATTTCCAAATTGAAAAAAAAATATTTTCACATTTTATTCACAGCTTAATAGAAGTATGTTATTAAAAAGGATTTTTTTATTTTAATTCTTTTTTCTTTTTGTATGTCAAATAACTAGTTCGGTAAATTCTATTTGCATCTCATTTTTCGACAGATATAAATCATACAATGATAAATCCATATTTTCCGGCGTTCGCCATATGGAAATTAGAATGACGTTGTTGTGTATATATTGTCTTTCTCTCATCAAGCCCTTTAATTTGTTACTCATATCATAGGGGACCTATGAAAAATCTGAATCGCCATTTTGCGGTGGTCGCCATATTGGCTTTAGAATGACGTCACTTTGCTAATTGTGTTGTGCCATATTGGATTCAAAATGGCGGCGGTTCGTTTTGTATCGTCACGCAAACCAACATGTGTACAAAATGTTAGCTCAATTGGGTAAGGTTAACTGGTTCAAAATTCAATTGCAAGATTTGTCCCACACATATTAACACCTTGTAATGAACGCTTGTAAAAAGTTACGGTTTTATGACCATACACAACAAAAACTGAATGCGTACTTATGGCACAATTTCAAGGTTGTATTTGTGCATTTTGTTGATAACAAGGCGCTCTTTAAGTTTCTTATATACATCGCAGTGCACCAGTATTCAGGTTTCTACCTACACAGCTACTTCAGTATAAAACATGTTTGTTCGCTTCTTATGAATACAATACTGACTCACAGTTTAGATGTACTATCGTTTTTGTTTCAGGATTGTTAGCATGGGAGTTTGCTCCCTGATATTAACAATTATATTGTATTCAACAGAAACAATCTACTTCAGAGCAGCAACATTGAATTTTTATGTTGTATTTCCCTTCATTCTAAATGGTGAGGCCCTTAAATAAAATTAATTCATGTTTTTTATTCTGGAACATGTGCTTTACAAATGAGAGGTAATTCTAATATGGAGTAGAAGCCTCGTCGTGTAGACAATTGATCAAATTTGTTACTTTAAACAAATATGATATGTGCTACTATTAAACAGTACGTCTATATGCCTTCATACTACTTGAACGCCTTGAATTAATTGACCTCTCCAAATTTTTCATTACAGACCAGTGTATTTTTTAAAGAAAACATCGATTGATTCGTATCATATAAAATAGGGACTTGGTGGAAAATTTCATATCCCTCAAAATAACGAATAGTTCGATTCTTCATTTTTATTTAGAACTATACTTTTTAGTAGTTACACTGGGAGGATTGGTTTATCTCCCAATACGATTGAAAATATGGGACGTAAATGTAGAAGATGAAGAGAATGTAACATTGAGATTGAACACGAAAAGGAAGAGAGCAGCTAGGAAAAACAACTGAAGTCTTTGCAGGACATAAATTGCTAATTTTCGTAGCAAAGGCTAGTCGAGAGATAGATCACCACCGGATCTAATAGAAGAACCAGCTAATATTTTAGAGATACGTCACTTGACTAGGATTATTTATGCACACAACCTATGATAGTATTCACCAATGGTCTATTCAAATTCAGCATAGAGTAAATGTTAGGATTATGACCAAAAAGTCTGTGTCTGGTTCTCTAGAAACATTTTTTTTTAAATAAGCAGTGATAATTTAAGCAACCTTGAGTAATCTTCAAGCACTATTGATGATAATGTTTGTATGATTTTGTGTTGTGATTTTTATGTAACTGAAGTGCAGTACCAGCCATGTTTCATGGTATGTTTACTCTACACGTGATTTGAATTGACTATACTAATAGTGTCAATTTTCGTCCAATTGTGGAATAACAGTTTAACATTTACAGTGCTTTTTCGAGATATTTACCAGCATTTTGAATATCAGGCAGTTGCATTAGGCTGTGATTCATCGATTAAAATTGCTCATGATATAATATACGCATTTGATAACTAATACACATATCTTGGTATAAAGATCGATTCTCTACTTATTGTAAGAGTCAAAAATTATCATTCTAGTCATTTCTTAAATCACTTTAATAATGTGTTATAAAGAATAATGCAGGTGTAAAGTTTATGTTTTGACACTAAAAATTTTGCATTTACATTTTTTGTGAAGCATCAAAACTAAGCCACTCAATATTGTTTACACTTAACACATTTTACATTCAAAACTATCTTTTTCAATCACTAAAAAATACCTCATTATATGCCATATTAGAATTAGGATTGCTTGTTTTTGCTTACCTTTATTGTTGAACAAAAACTTAGTTTTGGAATTTAATAAAATTGTTGACAGTTTCTGGGAGTATTTTACTTCTCCACTTGAATGCCCTACCTTATTTTTAAATGCCTTTCAGAACTTCTGTATTCATGTAAATAACACGACATGTCATAAAAAAGGCGCATTTATTCAATATTAGAGTATAGAGTATAATAAATGGTCAAACTTTATTTTAATATTTTATAGTATTTGAGATGATATAAAGGATAAAACTTCACGTTTATACAGTTGGATATTATGCATTTTTCAATAAATTCAAAACGATGTGCGGTGGTGTACTCATCGTAGTTGCACAACATTTTCTGACTTAGCCCAGACCGACTTCGCTATCCATACGTCCTGAGCTGATTTGTATCTTTCAACCATATGACAGTCCTCGAAGTGCTCCCCACTGAATGGCTCCAAATCATTTTCAACAGCGCAATATATGGAGGTTTGAGCACCTTCTGTAGCGTTCTACAAAATATAGCAATTATATTTATGCGAGTTCTGAAACGTCCCTTTTCGTCATAAAGTAAGTTCGCGACATGTTAAAAATATATGAAAAAACCGATCATGAATTAATTCATTATCGAATTTTCTGCTGTCACTACTTCTATGATATACCCTATTCGAAGTCCATTTACGCCCCGGCCATAAAACTACGAACAGGATTCGACAGGATAGAACTCAGCCTCGGGATATCGCCGGCACGCCGACGCCTGCAGTTGCTGTTCATATTCAGCGCTTACATAGCGTGTGTTTATACGTTAGCATGTCGTCTACGGATACAGCAGATGAAACGGAGAACATTTCTCCCAATCTTCCCCGAAATCGTGACAAGAAAGGACATTTGAATATTCAGGCAAAAAATTGTCCTTAACGTTTATAAGAGCGAAATTTTAGAGCATCCTGAAATGAAAATGCATGATATTGAAAGACGTGTGGCTTATGTCCTAAGACAATTTTCAATATTGTTAAAGAATATAAAAAAATTTCTCCACCACACAAGAGGCTGCATTACACGGAGCTGTTGGATACAGTTGATAACTTTGATCGGAATTCCCACCATAGATAAAGTATTACAGGAGGTTAATAGTGATGACTTACCTACTTCCAAAGAAATTATTTCAAATCAGTAAAGCAATACCGCGACCAGGGTAGGAAGATTTATTACTTGGATGAAACCTGGATACATGCAGGACATACAGAACCTGAAGTATGGACTGATTTCAAGTAAATCAGCAAGACAAGCCTTCTTAGATGGACTAAGCACTGGTCTAAAGAATCCGTCAGGTGCGTGTATCTAACCATTTGTGTTGTAAAAATGGTATCGAGTAAACTGAATCTACGAGGCATGTCCTTTAAGTTTTGCTTATAGAAACAAATCAAATCCAAGAGAATAACCAAAATTTCTGTGTTATGTGCCGCGGTCATAATATTGTTCAAGATAACACACGGGTTGATGACGTCAGTTACAGGAATCACTTGAACACGTTGGTTTTAACCGCGGTTTTGTTGCAAGTTGTTTATTTTAGAAAAGCGCGTATATAATATCTGATTATTTTTATTATCACTTGATAATCGGTGCTTTTTGGTCTACAACTGTGTATGGAAAGTTTAAATAAGAAACCTTTCATATATTCATGGGAGAAATGTTTTCTTTCAGATTTTTTTTTAATGATGGAACCATGGCTTTGTAGCTATGATAACTTTCAATTCTCTAAAGTTTTCCGCATGTCAAAGAAAACATCAATTTATTGATTCAGCAGAAATGATGAAAAAAGAAATTAGCAAAACCGTATACAGGTGGACATTATAGTGAGTTTATATGGCCATATTTTAATATTCTTGTGGTATATGGCTACACAGGATAGTTTGTTAAGCTTAGGAACTACATTTAAAGTATCCCCAACAACAGTAATGAGTATAACTAATAAGGTGCTCCACTTTATGATGGTAAAACTGAAGTCGGCCTGTATGAAGTTTCCCAAAAAGGAAGCTGGAGTGCAATAACAATATGCAATATCCGGCAAAATTATAACTTGTCACACTTCAAATAATAACCAGAAATATAAAACTACTCCCGAGTTAGGTAGATACCACAATTTTGCGGTGATAACTATGACATATAACAGCTGATTCATGACGTCACGGATGTTATAACCACGCTGATAACCACACTCGCTTGAATGGATCAGTAAATACCAACCAAAAATGGTAAATACCATTTTCATTTGGTTATCCGCTTAAAATTGACTATAGTAGGCCACGCGGATCGTTACGTCAGTACTGAATCTTAACCTCACTCTTTAGTAAACTTAAATTCAAATTTTCAGAACAATACGTGCAGCGTTGTCAATACAGTGAATTTTTAAGTGTCACCAAGTCATTAGAAAAATGGAACTCAACATTTTCGCGCCATAATTTATTACAACTTCCAGAGACAATTATCTCAACAAGGATGCCTTGCTGAGTTCCTGTCTGTTTTCGGCAACGAAGCGCCACATCAGTCGACAATTTCCCGTTGGTACGAAGAATTCAAACGTGGACGGGTGAGTCTTAGCGACGAAGGAAAACGTCGATGCTGTGCGCAAACTCATCATTGAAGATAGACATGTGACATATCGCGAGATTGAGGCGTCCTTGAAGATCTCAAAGACCTCAATTCAAAAAATTTTACATGAAGAATTAGGAGTAAGAAAATTAGTTTCACGTTGGATACCCCACGTGTTGGCTGAAGAGCAGAAAGCAGCCAGGGTTAATTGGTGTCAAAAAACGCTTGACTGTTTCGATTCCGGAAACTCAAAAAATGTGTACAGAATTGTTAGTGGTGATGAATCGTGAATTTACTGTTATGAACCAGAAAATAAACGACAGTCGTTTGGGTGTTCCAAGGTGAAGAAAAGCCAACAGTCATCCGTTCTCGAAGTGTTTCGAAAAAGATGGCCGCGACATTTGTGTCAAAAGCGGGTCATATTGCAACAATTCCTCTTAATGAGCAAAGAACTGTTACTGCGGATTGGTATACCACCATTTGTTTGCCAAAAGTTATCACCGAGCTTCGAAAAATCAACCCCGAAAAAAGAATCATCCTCCACCAAGACAATGCAAGCTCGCACACAGCCCAAAAAACAAGGCAGTATTTAACGGAAGAAAACGTGGAATTATTGGACCATCCTCCATATAGTCCCGATCTAAGTCCTAACGATTTCTTTACTTTCCCAAAAATTGAAAACAGACTGCGTGGACGAAGGTTCCAGTCACCAGAAGAAGCAGTTGACGCATTCAAAAATGCCGTTTTGGATCTGCCAGCAAACGAGTGGAATAAGTGCTTCAAAAATTGGTTTGAGCGCATGCAGATGTGTATTAATCTTCGTGGAGAATACTTCGAAAAACAATAAAGTCATTTAAAACTACCTACCGTGTTGTTTTATTTCCATACGCAAAACTTAAAAGACATCCGTGTTAGCCCACCCTGAAAACTTAGCTTCACTAAAATTAACTATATCTGGTAGATTTGGAAGCAACAACTGTATAATTATTTCCAGGAAAAGGAAAACGATTTGTTATATGTCACATTGGCAGTAAAGATGGCTTTGTCCCCACTGCCCTATGGGCATTTGAGCCGAAGAAAACGACCGATTACCATGAAGAAATGGACGGGAGTTCATTTGAACGATGGTTTGAAGAAACGCTTCCAAAGCTTGACGATAATGCCGTCATTGTACTTGAAAATGCTTCATACCACACTAGAAAACTAGAAAAAATTCCCACAATGTCCACAAGAAAGGCAGAAATTCAACAATGGCTCATATAAAAAGACATTAGTTTCAATGAAAATATGGTCGAAGCAGAACTTATCGATGTAGTCAGGCAGCACAAATATAAATATAATCTTAATGTCATTGACGAAATGGGTAAAATAAGACTACCCCCTTATCGCCGTGAATTAAATCCCATTGAAATAATTTGGGCAGATATAAAAAACTATAAACAAAACAATAGAACATTCAAATTTTTTGACGCGAAAAATTTGTTTTATGAAGCTGTCAACAGAGTGGACAATATGATCGGTATTCAAATTGAACCTTTAATAATTAATATTAACCATTCGGACGATGATTCAAGTACTTCCAGCGAATAAAGAATTGTGTGCACTTATTTCTATAAACATAATCATTTATTTTGTTGGATTATTCCAAGACCATCGAGAAAAATACGGACATCTACAATCTAGCTTTTAGGCATATTGAGTTTTGTGTAAATGGACTACGAATGGGGTATAGTCATATTTGTTGGCCTTCTCAAACCCGGATACTCCTCTAAATGAAAATCGCCTATTTCGAACGTCGAGAATTTAAAAAAACGAATCTAGGAATGCGCTAGAGGCGACATGCCAAAACTGGCTGTGTTTACACAGCAGTTGTATGTATACTAAGTGACATATAAATCCGAACACCCAGTTTAAGTGGTTTTATTTTAATAAAAGTTGGTGAATGTATTTATGTTACTGTAAATAACAAGTGAAAAAATTTTCAGCCTTATCAGTTGGACATTCCGGTTTTTATACTGCTTTTTTTTAATTCACTAACGCTCTAAAAATGAATATTTCAGCCGCAGTAAGAATCAACGTTGGCGGATTTTGGTTCTTGACATCCTTTACGATCGGTTACGATGCCTAGAGTACGGAGACCTGTACGATTTCGTCAACTTAGTGAGTTTGATAGGGGCCGTATAGTGGGACTTCGGGAAGCTGGACTTTCTTTTCGGGCAATTGCAGTTAGAGTGCAAAGAAGTGTAGACACTGTGGTTAGGTGTTGTCAGGCATGGCTTCGAGAAGGCCGTACGCAAAGAGCAAGGGCACTGGACGCCGCCGTAGAATAACAGACCGTGAAGATCGCCGCCTAAGATTATTGGCCTTAAGGGACCGTTTCTCCACTACCAGGTCCATTGCAAATGAATGGTTTGCAGAACACGGAAGACATATTGGCATGCGAAGTGTTTACCGACGAATGAGAAGTTTTGGCTTGTTTTCATACCGGCCACACTGGGTCCTCCCGTTAACTCGAGAACACCGACGTAATCACCTTGAGTGGTGCAGACAACGGTCACTCTGGGATCAGGAATGGAACAGTATTGTCTTTAGTGACGAGTCTCGATTTTGTTTAGGCATGCACGATGGTCGTGCCAGGGTTAGAAGGCGACGTGGTGAAAGGAAGAATCCACAGTTTTTTGTTGAAAGACATGTTCATCACACTGTTGGAGTTATGGTTTGGGGTGCTATAGCTTATGGTTCCAGGTCACCTTTAATCTTCATCAGAGGTAACATGAACGCGCAGCGTTATATCCACGAAGTTCTAGAACCCCATCTTTTACCGTATCTTGACACCCTGGCAGATCCAACTTTCCAACAAGATAATGCCCGACCACATGTTGCAAGAGTCACAATGGACTTCTTTCAACATAATGATGTCACATTGTTACCATGGCCACCAAGATCTCCCGACTTATCCCCAATTGAGCACGTGTGGGATATGATGGGTAGGAGATTGCTCAATTTGCAACGTCCTCCTCAGACTCTAGAAGCACTTCGAGAGGAGTTGGTGGTTGCCTGGAATGAGATACCACAGGAGGACATTGACCACCTGATCAGAAGCATGCCTAGGCGCGTTGGAGAATGCGTAGCACATCAGGGTGCATCCACACATTATTAAAGGTCAAAGGGCAGTGCAATCATTTTGAAATTTTTATCATTTACTTATTATGCTTCATTAAGTACAAAATTTTATCAAAATAAAACCATTTAAACTGGGTGTTCGGATTTATATGTCACTTAGTATACTATGTTCAGGTGTTTTGCCAATCGTTTTCGACCTTAATTCCGCACATAACGATAAGGCATCCATAGCTATTCAATAATCCAAAGTAACAATAAAACTATATTATAAAATTAACAAATAAACTTCATTATCGAAATTCTCACCTTAAACAAAGTACGAATTATAGATCTTGAAACTATCGCTACCAAGCCACTATCTCTAATAATTTCCGTCTTCACAGTACCAGGATGTACAGAATATGTCGTCACACTTGTGCCTTTCAGTCTCGAAGCCAGTTCAATTGTGAACATTATGTTGCACAATTTCGACAGTGCGTAATCAGTGAAAAAATTGTTGTATTTGTTCAGTTTCTCCAAATCCATTTTTGCCGCCATTCCGGCTAGTGACGATACATTCACTATTCGACTTTTTGATTTCTTCATCAAATCTAAAAATGTAATTTTTATTGGTACACCTTTTTGAGATACAATGCGGTATTCTCTACCTAAATCAAATTGCATTTGCAATAGGTGAACTAGAATGTCTACATCTATATTTCAAGAATAATGCTCGTACATAGAAAGAGAACTCATTTAAAACCTTGGTATTTACCACTAATAGCACAGCCAATAGGATTTAATATTGTGAATAACTATATATAGTATCACCTACACTACACGAATTCTGACTAGTTAGAAGGAGCAAGCCTATGATTTTTTTGTTGTATACAAGTGTTTTTTGATAGTTCTGTCATGAAATTCGTATTTATAGTGTTATCTTTTGAAAGTGCGAGTGTTTGCAGATAATTGTGGTATTATATAATTTCAGAACAAGATCCTGTTTGTATAATTTGCAAAGTGCGACACAGGCCTAATGAACGTAGCTCTATCCACCGGCAAGTACTATTATTATATTACAACGTTATAACTTTAGTAGGCAGTGGCAGTCAAATGAGTCCAAAGTATGCACTAAAACTACGCAATTTTGACAACAAACTATGCAATGTAAAGATATAGTCTTTGCTCTTTCCAAACCATTAGAATTCGTTGCATACACCCATGTCAGATTTTGAACGTATTTCCCTCTCATCTGACGAAAAACTAACCTCTATGATGAAACAGGGTTACATTCTAAGGGCTGTGCATGAATAAACATGCCACAGCTTTGGCACGAAATTTTAGGTTCAATTTTTCGAAGGCTATGTTTGCCACTTCATATAATAAGTGCAAACAGTTGTAATACACTTTTTGTTATGTAAAATGCCCCATTACCTAGTAAGAGATTTGTCAGCAAAAACGGCGAGTAGTGATTTGTTTGTATCAACAGCTGTTGCCCATCTTCCGTAAGCTGATTTCCGACATTATAAACTCCCGCATTGTTCACCAAAATGTCCAGATGGTCTTCGGTTTGGTTGATTTCTTCGGCAAGTTTCCTCACAGATGCGAATGAAGATAAATCGACTAGCTTGTAATGAATATCTTGATTGTGAGTTTCTTTCTTTATTTTTTCACACGCTGCTTCGGCTCGATCCTTATTCCGACATGCTATTATTACATTTGCGCCTCTTTTAGCGAAATCTGCAGCTGTTTCATAGCCAATACCTACCAAAATAGCCAACAAAAAGTAAATAAAAAATGAACCTTGTTGTGTTGAGGGTATTCTAGCAAGTTTGAACGATACACATCTATTTGCGGACTGACAAATGACAATTCGCAATTAGTTACTCCATGAAAGACATGTTTATATGACGCTGAGGATTTGCCCTTAACCAATATAAGATCTTTATAAGCTGGGTGGGCCGGGGAAGGGGGGTCCCCGACCCTCCCAGAAAGGCCCGAAGTAGGGGTTATTGATATGTGTGGGATGACATCATAAGTTTTAAGTAAATATCAGAGAAGAAGTAAAACGGAAGGTCAGACGTTCTCTCGTGTTGATAACACTTACCCATATTCCCGGCACGGGTATTACGTTTCTTGGAAAGTGATATTTCGTCGGTTTGTTTTTTTTTACATTTCGAAGGTTTTTTTTGAGACATAACGTAGGTTTTTCTACAAGATGTTAACTTAGCACAATCTCTATTGTACACTTGTTGTGAACTCGTTTTGTAGCTGCAAATGTGGAATGAACTATTTTCTCACTAAAAACTACTTAGTCTGTAAGAAGACATTTCGTCGGTTTTTTTTACTTTTTTAAGTTTTTACATAATACCCCTGCCGTTCGCGGTAATTCAAAAACCCCCACCCCATACTTTTTAGCCATATTTAAACAATATTTTCTTTTCATATCATTTTGTTACTTCAAAAACCCTTGTAACTGACTTAACACCATACACAAACCAAACCAAACCATCGCGAAAAATGTTATATGGCGAAGGACGAATTATTTTTTCACTTTTGTCTTTCTCTTTTCCATAAGAAAACTGCCGAGTTCTTACAGTGACTTCGGACACAGACGTTTTATCTTTTTTGATCTTTTTATAGATATAACTTTCAAATTCACATGGTTACGTATCTGGTCTATTGCATTAAAAGTATTAATTTTTGATAGTGTTATAGTCAACATTCATGGTAACCAATGAGTGACGAAGCAAGACAGGAAAGCTAATAGCTACAATACAAATATATAACATTTTCACTGATCTTCGATTCGTCAGAATTAAGTAGTTCTTTTATAAAAGAACTCAATAATACAAACAGGGCGACTCAGAATAGCATGTGAAACTTTCGTTTGCATATAGAACACAAATATGCCACAAGTGAAATACGGAAATACAGGACATTACTGGAAATCGGTTACTCTTGAGTAATTTTATGTGTACGAGAGCTCGATATATTATTCTGGGTATGATGAACAACTCTTATTAAACATCATAGGTCTGGTTTGTTGCAATTTATTAACAAAATTCACACTCACCTGAATTTCCACCAGTAACTAGGACCGTTTTGCCTTTTAGGCAAACTTGACTATAGCACCATCCTGTCGTTAACTTAATATATAACTTAAGTATAACTAACGCAATTGCTGAATAAAACACTATCGTTAGATATATTCCCATTTTAACATTTAAAAATATGCTTCAATATAAAACAAACAGTTGTTTAACTTGTCCGAGAAAGCAGGCTTAGAATATCGTATTACGATGTGTACTGAGACGAGCATTATAGGTTATGGAAATAACTTATCTGGATTGTTGGTATCTAAAATAGTTATGACCTTTGGACAATCAAATATGATCAGTGATTCAGCATATTAGATTTATTATTGGAATTGCCTAGCCTTACGAGGGTAAATATTGTTTTATTTTCGGATTTATCCTTTGATAGTGATCTAGCTTGTAAATGTAACGACAGTGATGCACTCAATACAAAGAATCAAGTAGCTTTACTCATTACTTCATTCTTTCACATGAGTTTTCGCGTATTGTAATCCGACACACTAAAGAAAAGAATGTAGGTACGTCACTATTTATGGCACAGCGAACCATCTTGATCTTGAACAATTTTGAGTTATTGATGAAATGCTTAACGCGAGGTTCGAGGTTACCGATTCTCAAAAATTGTATGTTGTTGTGATGAGCCGTACAATATTTAATCGAATTTTTTTTGGATCATGTATGCCATCGTGTCTATAAATTCGTGAAAATTAAAAAGTAATGAATGAGCAGGCGTGACTAGAAGTGTAAACAAGAATGTTAAAATTGATTGAGTAATGGAGGGTCACGCTTGCTCGGTCACAACATATTACAACACAAAAAATGGTAGCAGGCAGCAGCGGTGGCCGCAGTAGTAGACTCTTCGGTCTCCTGATCAGTCGTCGTGCGCTGTGGGGGTTCGAGTCCCGTCCCATGAGAAATTTTTCTCTTGGCTATGGATGTTGTGATTGTCCGTAGGTGGTAGACGGTCTCTGACTGTCGAACGCGGAGGTACCACCCGGCGGATCACGTAGGCGGAGCCAGAATGTGTGCATGTTGTATGCACACGTGTTCCCTCGCCAGAGTCCGTGTGGCGTTCCCCCTTCCCATGTATCCCCTATAGCCCCACGGTACCCAGTGGGTGCTTAGGCCTTCGGCCTTCGTGGTAGTTGAAGTATAAAAAAAAACAATTTTATGAAATGGGGAATAATGGGGGAATCGTAGAAGCATTTGATTGAGCCGCAACGGAATTTTCGCGAAGCTTTAAGCATTTCAGAGTACCTCTCCAAAAAAGCTCGCATGAGCAAGTCGATGGTGGAAACCACGATCACTACCTTATTTGATAGCGTGGAATCGTCCACAAAGAATTTGTTCCATCGGGCAAACCGTAAATCAAGTCTGTTATCGCCACGTACTCGAAAGTTGCGAAAATGAGTCCAAATGGTGCTCCCGGATATCGCAACTGGATCCTTCCTCACGACTACGCACCGTGCCACACCGCCTTCAGCGTGTCCCAGTATTTGGGCTCTCGGGCCCGTATCGTCAGTCGTCCCTACAATTGTAGGGTGCGTTTATAGCCTCCTTGATTGTCATACTCCTTCTCTCCTTCAAACATTTCTAGATTGCACCTGTCCCATGTCAGCGTCAGCGCTCTCCTATTGTGAAGATATGTTTTATTTTTAAATTGTAGGAAATTTCAGGCTGATAAAACATGATATAACTCAGAAGCAGCACAATTTGATGCAAATATATGTTTGTGACATAACCTCAAAAAAGTGCGCTGACATGGAGAAGTAGAAAACTATGAGTCAAGGAGGCCATAAAGGCGCCCTACAATTGTAGGGAAGACTGACGATAGGGGCCTAAAGGGATCACCGTGTTGCAACAGCCGCCTTATTCACCTGATATGGAACCCATTTTGAGTAGATTACGGACATCCAAGCGGTCGTGACGAGCGTAGTCGCGGACATCCCAATCGCAGCGTTCCAGAAATGTTACGGAGCGTGGAAAACGCTTTTTTCAAATATACGCTTTTTATGGAATCAGTCTCATTACTTAATTGTCACACCTCGTATAAGCTGAGCACGGTCTCCGTACAGACATTTTGTTGCTACTAGGCATATTAGTTGTGGTTGATCGGCTGGTGGAGGAGGAACATAATTATGGAGGGTATAATGGAAGCAACGGCGGATCCAGGATTTGTGTCTGGGGGGTCACACTGGTCAAAAAACTTCATGTTCAGGAAGATATTCTTCTCATCTTCGGGGGAGGGGGTTGTCCGTCACAGTGGCGGATTTAAGTAATGGCAAAATGGACATTGCCGCCTGGGCCCCACAAGGAAGGGTGGTCACAGGGCCCCCCAGCAAAAATCAGCTGTAGTGCCTATACTGTTCAGCGCGTCTGAATGTAAAATTGATAACAAGAAATCAGAGTTTTGTTATATTCTTTAATGACCATCTGCGTAATGTTTATGAAATAGCGCGTTACCATTCAGTTTTGAATAATAAAATTTCCCTTCCATTTCTTAAGAAATTTTTTGAAAAATGACTATTTCATTTATAAAAAAATGACCGAATGACCCTTTTATTTCTCAAGGAGTGGAGAGGTTATGTTCGTGCTTACAGTGATATATTATTACCTGGCATATAATGTTCAGTAAATAAATATCTTCGTGGTATGAATCAGCCTCTTGGAGTCTAATAAAGACTCTAATGCGCCTATTACAGTCTTTTCACGTCTTCAATGTTTATAACCATAAAATTTCACAATACTGTGCATTTTTTTATTTGATGACATCTATTTTCTCCGTGATAATATCGTGTAAGCAATTTTTTGAATGTATTATCAATTGCATAGAAGATGAAATTTCAAGAGTGGGAGCTTCTGTCGAAAATATAATGAATGCAAGATCTCTCCTTTCCTCCATGAACCGAACCTTTTTTGCAATTTGTTATGGTGGCATTCAGTATTGAGCGTAATGAATACCGTGCAAGTTCAAATGCAAAAAGAAATAGACTTGATGATGGCTCAAAGGTGCATTTCAGCAGCATTAATGAAATTCAAAGATTTGAGGAGTGAAAGCATATACGATAATTTTGTTCTGAAGGCTAAGAATCGATGGGAAGAGATGGAATGGGAAAATCCTGGTTTTACGATTGTCAGAAAGAGGAAAATAAAAATAATGTTCGACGACAAAGCTGCTGAAACACACGAAATCGAATAAATTACTACGAAGTTTTGGATTCAATGAGTAACGAATTGCAAGAACGTAACTGAAGGATTTCGTGAAGTGAATGATGTGTTTGGTTTTTTGATGCCACAGAAATTAGTCAATCTAAAAGAAAACGAATTAGAAACCATCATCTCTAATTTGATGGAAACATATTAGGAATTTTTCACTACAGTTCTAAAATATGAATTAGCCAGTTTTACGAGCATGTATTTTCGGGAAATCGTAATGTTACTAACGACAGCGCGCTATATTATTTGAAGTTCATGATTGCAAACAATTTTGTAGACAGTTTACCAGAGAGCTGCAGTTTATTTCAGATTGTTTTTGACTTTGCCTATCGGTTCAGCTAGTGCTGAACGTGTCATGAGCTCTTTGAAAGTATTAAAGAATACTGTCGAGCTTCTTTGGCTAAAGACTCGCTCAACAAACTTCTCTAACCTCTATATCGAAAGATCAGTAGCTAATACACTCAATTTGGATTCTGCGATGGAAGTTTTTACTGAACGAAAAGCAAGACGCGGATTCAAATTAGAATAATTCTGTTATTTTGCATTGAATAAAAAATGTTTGACCTCACAGTCTCTACTTGATTCAGGTTATATAGACATATAGTAAACAGAGGCAACAGTGCGTAGCAGCTACTATTGTGCATATAATTGTAAGCCCCGTTTAATATGTGACATCCTTATTGCCAGCAAAATCTGTAGTTCGAACTTCTCTGAACAGTTTAGATGGATTTTACGTTATCGAAAAAATCTTAGATCCGCGTGAATATTGAAACAGTTGAATTAGCTGTTTTATTGGCACGTTGTTAATTATTATTAAAAAACTTTTTGCAACATCCACGAGTTTGTTTTTGGTTACTTGTGCAGGTCTTTCTAATTTTTTTATTCTCAGTTGCCGTCATTAATTGGCAAATAGCCATAAATGGGGAGAATATCACTTTCGCAAATAGTGCCCGTATATATCATGTAGTAATGCACGTTATTTAACGTATTTTAGTGTTGTTCACCAAGTTTGTATTCAATGAAATATTAATCACGGCAAACATGACAACAACTATCGATCATATCAAAGTTGACAGATGCAGTGCTGCCAGTGTTTAGTAGAAAATACCAGTACGGCATCCATTTAAAATGTGTGCATTACAGATTTATCTAAGAGATTTGGAACTTTAACAATTATTGGTGGTCGAACTAAATTCGCCTGGGGGGGGGGGTCATGACCCCCCCTGGATCCGCTCCTGTTGCAGATAAACGACTAAATACTAGAAGCGCAACAAATCCTGTCCAGACCAATGCACCGATCAAGGAGCGAACGCAATCGACTCCAACGGCGACCCTTGGCCACATGGCTTGCATTGGAATCTCGGTCTGTACGCGGCTTTAGAATGATATCCACACGCAAAGGATATTTTCACAATTTTATAATTGATGTGAATAAGTATTATTATTATTATCAGAATGGTAGAGGTCTAGTCATTTGGAGATAGATGACAGAGAGCAAACGCATGAATAACGACCTCCTGAAAAACTGGGTATTGTAGTGTGCAATATTTAGTTAATGCAACTTTTTGCACCGTACGTCAATGTTGCATCATGATGAGTACTTTAGTACTACTCCCCTGGTGACAATGGGACGCCTATACGGAAAACGATCTTGTTTCGGCTTCTTAGATGCGAACTGTCTTTTAGAGATGCTGGAAAATTGAGTGTATTTATCAGGAAGCCATATTCCTCGCCCTTAACGTTAAGTATTTTGAAAATTGTCCATTATCAAAATTGGTAACCATGGGGACATTTAATCGGGTCATAATAAACATACTGCAAATTTGGGCCCAATATATAACTGACTGATTTAAATTGCGTGCATTTCAGTATTGTGACGCCGTAGTAGTTGCTTAAAGTGCATGTGTCACAATTCATTATGGAGCGCTACACGATCCCACAACGCGTCCGTATTATTAAACGTTGGTGCGGAAATTTGAACAAACAGGTGAAGTTTAAGACTTGCCAAAGTGTTTGAACTGTTCGTACTTCGGAAAATATCGAGAGAGTTCGTGAAAGTGTAGTGGAGCACCCTGAGTCGTCTACCAGACATCGTTTTCAAGAACAGGGTATTCGTCGCACGTCAATATGCACTATTTAAAAAAGACTTGTATTTGCGGATATAAAAATTCGGTTAACCCAAGAACTACAGCCTAGTGATCATGAAAGTTGGCGACAAAACAGTCATGCAATATTGCAGCTTAATAAATAAAATAACGATTTTTACCGACAACTGATAATGAGCGATGAAGCCCACTTCGATATGATTTGTTAATAAGCAGAATTGTCATATCTGGGCATTAGAGAACCCTCGTGTCATCCATCAACTACCACTACATCCTCGCCGAGTCACAGTTTGGTGGGGTGTTTGGTATGGAGGAAACCTACCAAAAAATGATGGAAAATGTAATCAAGAGGGCTCAGCTTTGTGCGGCTTCTACAGGCGGACATTTGTCTGATACTGTTTTTCGTACATAATTTATAAGTTTCAATAAAAGATTAGGATGAAAAAAATGGACGTATTTTATTTCATTTCACAAATATTCAAGATACAGAGCAGTCAGTTACATATCGGCCACCCTGTACTATACCTTTGTTTCCGTATGTGTTTTGTGCGGTATTATTTCTTCAAGCTTCGGCATCTGGTTGCATTTTTTGTCATCAGGTTCCTCCCTCTTTTAAATGGTTGAAAACGGTCAAAAAAAAACCTCCTCGGAGGCGTATCTCAAGTCGTCATGTTCTGCTGAACGTGCTCGATTGCATTACTGTTCATTCTTACACGTCGATGAAAGAATAAAAAACACGTAGGATGTGGTCAACATAAATGTTTATTTAAAATACAAATAATAAAAAACGCAGTTTTTCATAGCTTTGTTCGTAGAATGTATTTTCTCAATTAGATCTTAGTTAAAGCAAGACATGGATTAGTTCCCAATTTTCTATGGATGTGAGGAGTTCCACTAGTCCCCAGACGCCTTCTTGATTGATGGTGATTGCTGCAAATTACTGGCCAAATCTTGGCATAGGGATCAAACAACACTACTATATTGTCTCCCTCAAATGAGAACAGTTCGAAAAACTTTTGAGCCCTGTATACAGTGATGTATCAAGGATAACTTACTTTTGAAGAATAGAAAAATGGTTCAAAAAATGGCAGTATCCTGCATCGTAAACTTACATTTAACTCGAAGTCCCATTTCAACAATCTATGTTCTATTTAGAAGCGCAAAATTAAGAATAGCACCGTCTTTGGCACCATACTCTGTTTTCCTGGTAAACGTTTTCACTCACTTTAGTCAAAATTTATCATAAAATAAAGGCGTATGAAAAAATTTTAAAATTATGTAATTTATTAATCACATTATCGAATATCGCAAAAAGGCTATTTGTTGTGAGATCTAAGATACAACTCAGTGGTGCAAGCTTTCAAATTCCTTCTGCATTTTAAATCTTTCTTCTTGACGGTTACAAAAGATTGGGTTCTGTAAACCGTTTGAATAAATTAAGGCAACTGTTTAAGATTGTGTTAATCGTAAACAAGAATGACAAGACTCCATTTACATTAAAACGTGAGGTACTGCATGATAAAGTTTCCAAAACTTGCAGATATTGAAAATGTTTTAAATTAGACTTTCGAGTGATACAAACCCGATAAAAGTCATAACGTCATTTATCCTGTATACAGAACCAAGTTTCACTCGAATTATCCTCATATGAACGATGTCTATAGCAACCTAATAAAAAAATCCTTCTTCAGCAAGTGTTACCTTAGTTTTACTGTTTACCTGTTAACCTTCTGGAGCTTACCGTTAAGGACGTGAAGATAGACGCTGGCAGAGTCCAGGTTTGATGGGCTACAGGTGTAGTTGCCAGCGTCCTCTGGTTTTGTACGGAAGATAGTGATTGTGCTCACTGTCGTATCTGTGCCTGGAGGTATAGAATATGAAATTAATGTTGGTGAAATTTATAGGCCCAGTGGTCCCATAACCATTTATCTTTCTTAATAAACCCATGGTTGAAATTCATATCAAGGTTCATTGACAGAGAAAGACTAGGCTTGCCTACCTACAGCCTGTCACGAATAGGTTTGTTATCAGGAAAAAACATTTTTTGACGGTTAGGTCCAAGTATCAAAATGGAAGACATTGGGGTAGTATGTCAAATCTGCACTGCCTCAGTTTGCGCCAGGAATACTTCAGTTTACCAAATGTGTCCAGCATATTTGTACAGCAATGTTGCAGGTACCAAAGTAGGTTGCGCAACATGCGGTAGATGTTCTTGCCTTCCTCCGCCCAGCTCAGCCCGGTCGGTCAGGAAGTAAGTCAATTCTTGGACTAGGGGTATGCATTCACAAACTTGTCAACAGATGTCAGAGTTTGGTTCATTTCCCAGGGAAGATAACCACGCCCACTTTCTCTCAGTGATCATACTCTCTCGATTTCGAAAATAGAGATCCTGCTGTGTTTCCATTTAAACAAGCATAGGTCTTTGTATGGGCCCTCCGTAGGACTGTCATTGTTTAAAGTAACTCAGACCAGTCTGTCAGTCACAACCAATTCAGACTAGGTAGAAGGAGCTGGTAAAGGATTTGTTTGTCTTCTAATTCCCATAGTATGTAGTGAGGATCAAAGTGCACTTGACATTTGACATGTCATTTTTTTACAGTTTTGTCATTAAATTGGTATATTTTTTAAAGGTGCGAGTGTTTGCAGATAATTGTGGTGTTAGACGATTTCAAGAGATGGTACTTCTTACATAATTTGCAAACAGCGGCTCAAGCCTAATGAAGGTAGATGTTTCCAACGGTATTTTATTGATACAACGCTGTCACTTTGGTAGGGATTGGTAGACAAATGAGTCAAAAGTATGCACCAAAGCTACGCAGTTTTGTCGACAATGTAATGTAAACATATAGGCTAGGCTCCTTATCATCTATTCGAATTGGTTGGTCAGTCCTGATTGCCCAGTAACAAAGATAGTGTCAAAGAAAACGAAAGACAAAGAGAAGATAGGAAAAAGCAAAGAAAAGAAGTGTATCAGATTAAAATGAAACATCGCATACCGCGACATAGAATTACCACGTATTTTTATACTCAAAATGAGTCGTTCAGACATGAAGTTTTCTTTCAAATTTGGACCACAACATGTTTTGCTAGTTGTTCTAATAGTTGATTTTTACGAAAAAATCTGAAGGGTTCGAGAAGGATGGAAACTACCCCCATCCCAACATAAATTATAGCAGACTTTTTGGCAACTTTTCCGATAATTCTGATTGTTTTATTTAGTAGATCATTTTATTTACTCCATTGTTTGTCTCCTATAAAAACATGTCAACTAGGATAGTTTTCGAGAAAAAAAAATGTTGCATCATGTTCCCAAGTGTTAATTCTTTAAATGTAGTTAGCAAAAAATAAACAGTATGATATTACAATTTTATTTAATACAATGCGAATTTTTCATAAAAGGTGTTTAATAAGACCACCATTTTCGTTCCTGCACATCACGGTACGGTGCAAAAAAGATAGTTAATTTTCTCTTAGATGTCATTATTCTTTAATGTTCGCAGCATTTTGAATCCTGTCCCATAGTTGATTGGCGTTGTCTATATGAACCTCATATACATTGATACATGTAAAATATCATGAGGATTAAGATCCGGATAACGAGGTGGTCATCAAATAGATGCTAGGTGAAGAAAATTGCAAAAACATGTCTATTACATTCATAAGCAGTTCTTCTTATAATTTAGGTAACACGTATTGTAGAAAATGAAGATAGCAATCTCCATTTAATTTATCAGGCAACCTATTTGGACTAACTAAAAAGTTACCAATAATCCTCATCCAAATGTTAATTTTAAATTCCTATTGTAAATATGTTTCTGAAACTTTTCTTCCGCGTAAACATGTGTGTTATGCAAATTTATCACACCACGTCGGGTAAAACATAACTCATCTGTAACCAAAATTTTCTTGTGAAATGACCTATCGTCTGTACATTTTGTACAAATCCCAAACGTGAGTGGTGATCAGTAGGCAATTCCTGCCCCAATATTTATTCAATATCTAATATTCGAGCAGAAAATAGGATAGGTAACCCGAGCGATACGTATTTCTGCTGGTTGGCTTCATCAGGCCCGAAATGAATGTACATATGCAACTACAAAAGTAGATACACATGTCCCCACATCCGGATATGGGTATAACCTGAGGAAACGAAGATGGAGAGGGAAAAAAATCGACACACGAAGTCCACAACAAGAGCCAACCTACACATTATAGTATAAAATGACTAGAAGACCTCGAATTTTCAAAGAAGATATCTAACCACAACCACGCTGCCGGTTATAGCCACTTGCTGTGGTACTTCAAGCCCAAATGATCTACAAGGAGAAAATGATCATGCGGAAAAAGGTATATAACAAAAAGTAGGAAAATAATGGGTACAATCCCTCTTCATCTTCGTTTCCTCAGGTTATAGCCGTATCCGGATGTGTGGACATGTGTATCTACTTTTGTAGTTGCATATGTACATTCATTTCGGGCCTGATGAAGCCAACCAGCAGAAATAGGTATCGCTCGGGTTACCTATCCTATTTTTTGCTCGAATCCACTTTCATCCTTTTTGCGGATTGTGCCCATTATTTTCCTACTTTTTGTTATATACCTTTATCCGCATGATCATTTTCTCTTTATATATAATGTATATATATATTTACACTACAAATATCTATAATGAATATTTTATGAATATATAAGAAATATATTTATTGAAATCTGTCGCGACAAATATTTAACACAAATTTTTTATGAAATATTTAATGCTATCGCGTGGAAAGGCTTAACGTGAAATGAACGAAATAATTTCACTCTGATATAACCCACAATTCCGCCAACTAGATGCATACTAGATTTTAACCCTTGATGTTAAAAAATCAGTGACGTTTTGAGACTTGCGGGTTGTAGGGGTGGGAGTAGTTTTCACCCTTCCCGAACCCTCCCGGTTTTTGTTTCTAAAAGTCAAATAATACTACGTCTGGCAAATCATAAGTGTTACAAATTTAATTCAAATTGGACTATCGGTTCTTAAAATATATGTGTTTAAAAAAAAGTGTCGCCCTCTAACGGACAAACGAAGCACTTTTGCGTAGCGGTAAATCATGTCCAATCGACTTATTTTGAGTCTAAAAATACGTAGCACTTCTTTCTCCACGGAATATTGGCACATCCGGGAAAGGATATATAAAATCCCACAGACACTGAAGTCCTGAACACGTTGCATTTGGCTTAGGTTAATCTTTCCATTTTGGTACTTGACTGTAATCTTACTA
>CAVLJG010000010.1:25323065-25559971 GCA_963669975.1 Acanthoscelides obtectus | reverse complement strand
TACAAAATATAGCAATATATTATGCGAGTTGTTCTCAAACGTCCCTTTTCGTCATAAAGTAACTTCACGACATGTTAAAAATATATGAAAAAACCGATCATGAATTCATTATCGAATTTTCTGCTGTCACTACTTCTATGCTATACCCTATTCGAGGTCCATTCACGCCCCGGCCATAAAACTACGAACAGGATTCGACAGGATAGAACTCAGCCTCGGGGTATCGCCGGCACGCCGACGCCTGCAGTTGCTGTTCATATTCGGCGCTTACATAGCGTGTGTTTATATGTTAGCATGTCGACTACGGATACAGCAGATGAAACGGAGAACATTTCTCCCAATCTTCCCCGAAATCGTGACAAGAAAGGACATTTGAATATTCAGGCAAAAAAATTGTCGTTCACGTTTATAAGAGCGAAATTTTAGAGCATCCTGAAATGACAATTCATGATATTGAAAGACGTGTGGCGATCAAAACAGGCTTATGTCCTAAGACAATTTTCAATATTGTTAAAGAATATAAAAAATTTTCTCCACCACACAAGAGGCTGCATTACACGAAGCTGTTGAATACAGTTGATAACTTTGATCGGAATTCCATCAGACGCAAAGTCTATCAATTTCTTTAAACCTCCCACCATAGATAAAGTATTACAGTAGGTTAATAGTGACGACTTACCTACTTCCAAAGAAATTATTTAAAATCAGTAAAGCAATACCGCGACCAGGGCAGGAAGATTTATTACTTGGATGAAACCTGGATACATGCAGGACATACAGAACCTGAAGTATGGGATGATTTGTAATTCAGCAAGACAAGCCTTCTTAGATGGACTAAAGCACTGGTCTAACGAATTCCGTCAGTGCGTGTAATCTAACCTTTGTGTTGTAAAAATGGTATCGTAGTAAACTGAATTACGAGGCATGTCTTTAGTTTTGGCTTATAGAACAAATCAAATCCAAGGAGAATAACCAAAATTTTCTGTGTTATGTGCCGCGGGTCATAATATTGTGTCAAGATACACACGGGTTGATGACGTCAGTTACAGGAATCACTTGAACACGTTGGTTTTAACCGCGGTTTTGTTGCAAGTTGTTTATTTTAGAAAAGCGCGTATATAATATCTGATTATTTTTATTATCACTTGATAATCGGTGCTTTTTGGTCTACACTGTGTATGGAAAGTTTAAATAAGAAACCTTTCATATATTCATGGGAGAAATGTTTCTTTCAGATTTTTTTTAATGATGGAACCCATGGCTTTGTAGCTATGACTAACTTTCAATTCTCTAAAGTTTTCCGCATGTCAAAGAAAACATCAATTTATTGATTCAGCAGAAATGATGAAAAAGAAATTAGCAAACCGTATACAGGTGGACATTATAGTGAGTTTATTGGCCATATTTTAATATTCTTGTGGTATATGGCTACACAGGATAGTTTGTTAAGCTTAGGAACTACATTTAAAGTATCCCCAACAACAGTAATGAGTATAACTAATAAGGTGCTCCACTTTATGATGGTAAAACTGAAGTCGGCCTGTATGAAGTTTCCCAAAAAGGAAGCTGGAGTGCAATAACAATATGCAATATCCGGCAAAATTATAACTTGTCACACTTCAAATAATAACCAGAAATATAAAACTACTCCCGAGTTAGGTAGATACACAATTTTGCGGTGATAACTATGACATATAACAGCTGATTCATGACGTCACGGATGTTATAACCACGCTGATAACCACACTCGCTTGAATGGATCAGTAAATACCAACCAAAAATGGTAAATACCATTTTCATTTGGTTATCCGCTTAAAATTGACTATAGTAGGCCACGCGGATCGTTACGTCAGTACTGAATCTTAACCTCACTCTTTAGTAAACTTAAATTCAAATTTTCAGAACAATACGTGCAGCGTTGTCAATACAGTGAATTTTTAAGTGTCACCAAGTCATTAGAAAAATGGAACTCAACATTTTCGCGCCATAATTTATTACAACTTCCAGAGACAATTATCTCAACAAGGATGCCTTGCTGAGTTCCTGTCTGTTTTCGGCAACGAAGCGCCACATCAGTCGACAATTTCCCGTTGGTACGAAGAATTCAAACGTGGACGGGTGAGTCTTAGCGACGAAGGAAAACGTCGATGCTGTGCGCAAACTCATCATTGAAGATAGACATGTGACATATCGCGAGATTGAGGCGTCCTTGAAGATCTCAAAGACCTCAATTCAAAAAATTTTACATGAAGAATTAGGAGTAAGAAAATTAGTTTCACGTTGGATACCCCACGTGTTGGCTGAAGAGCAGAAAGCAGCCAGGGTTAATTGGTGTCAAAAAACGCTTGACTGTTCGATTCCGGAAACTCAAAAAATGTGTACAGAATTGTTAGTGGTGATGAATCGTGAATTTACTGTTATGAACCAGAAAATAACGACAGTCGTTTGGGTGTTCCAAGGTGAAGAAAAGCCAACAGTCATCCGTTCTCGAAGTGTTTCGAAAAGATGGCCGCGACATTTGTGTCAAAAGCGGGTCATATTGCAACAATTCCTCTTAATGAGCAAAGAACTGTTTACTGCGGATTGGTATACCACCATTTGTTTGCCAAAAGTTATCACCGAGCTTCGAAAAATCAACCCCGAAAAAAGAATCATCCTCCACCAAGACAATGCAAGCTCGCACACAGCCCAAAAAACAAGGCAGTATTTAACGGAAGAAAACGTGGAATTATTGGACCATCCTCCATATAGTCCCGATCTAAGTCCTAACGATTTCTTTACTTTCCAAAAATTGAAAACAGACTGCGTGGACGAAGGTTCCAGTCACCAGAAGAAGCAGTTGACGCATTCAAAAATGCCGTTTTGGATCTGCCAGCAAACGAGTGGAATAAGTGCTTCAAAAATTGGTTTGAGCGCATGCAGATGTGTATTAATCTTCGTGGAGAATACTTCGAAAAACAATAAAGTCATTTAAAACTACCTACCGTGTTGTTTTATTTCCATACGCAAAACTTAAAAGACATCCGTGTTAGCCCACCCTGAAAACTTAGCTTCACTAAAATTAACTATATCTGGTAGATTTGGAAGCAACAACTGTATAATTATTTCCAGGAAAAGGAAAACGATTTGTTATATGTCACATTGGCAGTAAAGATGGCTTTGTCCCCACTGCCCTATGGGCATTTGAGCCGAAGAAAACGACCGATTACCATGAAGAAATGGACGGGAGTTCATTTGAACGATGGTTTGAAGAAACGCTTCCAAAGCTTGACGATAATGCCGTCATTGTACTTGAAAATGCTTCATACCACACTAGAAAACTAGAAAAAATTCCCACAATGTCCACAAGAAAGGCAGAAATTCAACAATGGCTCATATAAAAAGACATTAGTTTCAATGAAAATATGGTCGAAGCAGAACTTATCGATGTAGTCAGGCAGCACAAATATAAATATAATCTTAATGTCATTGACGAAATGGGTAAAATAAGACTACCCCCTTATCGCCGTGAATTAAATCCCATTGAAATAATTTGGGCAGATATAAAAAACTATAAACAAAACAATAGAACATTCAAATTTTTGACGCGAAAAATTTGTTTTATGAAGCTGTCAACAGAGTGGACAATATGATCGGTATTCAAATTGAACCTTTAATAATTAATATTAACCATTCGGACGATGATTCAGTACTTCCAGCGAATAAAGAATTGTGTGCACTTATTTCTATAAACATAATCATTTATTTTGTTGGATTATTCCAAGACCATCGAGAAAAATACGGACATCTACAATCTAGCTTTTAGGCATATTGAGTTTTGTGTAAATGGACTACGAATGGGGTATAGTCATATTTGTTGGCCTTCTCAAACCCGGATACTCCTCTAAATGAAAATCGCCTATTTCGAACGTCGAGAATTTAAAAAAACGAATCTAGGAATGCGCTAGAGGCGACATGCCAAAACTGGCTGTGTTTACACAGCAGTTGTATGTATACTAAGTGACATATAAATCCGAACACCCAGTTTAAGTGGTTTTATTTTAATAAAAGTTGGTGAATGTATTTATGTTACTGTAAATAACAAGTGAAAAAATTTTCAGCCTTATCAGTTGGACATTCCGGTTTTTATACTGCTTTTTTTTAATTCACTAACGCTCTAAAAATGAATATTTCAGCCGCAGTAAAGAATCAACGTTGGCGGATTTTGGTTCTTGACATCCTTTACGATCGGTTACGATGCCTAGAGTACGGAGACCTGTACGATTTCGTCAACTTAGTGAGTTTGATAGGGGCCGTATAGTGGGACTTCGGGAAGCTGGACTTTCTTTTCGGGCAATTGCAGTTAGAGTGCAAAGAAGTGTAGACACTGTGGTTAGGTGTTGTCAGGCATGGCTTCGAGAAGGCCGTACGCAAAGAGCAAGGGCACTGGACGCCGCCGTAGAATAACAGACCGTGAAGATCGCCGCCTAAGATTATTGGCCTTAAGGGACCGTTTCTCCACTACCAGGTCCATTGCAAATGAATGGTTTGCAGAACACGGAAGACATATTGGCATGCGAAGTGTTTACCGACGAATGAGAAGTTTTGGCTTGTTTTCATACCGGCCACACTGGGTCCTCCCGTTAACTCGAGAACACCGACGTAATCACCTTGAGTGGTGCAGACAACGGTCACTCTGGGATCAGGAATGGAACAGTATTGTCTTTAGTGACGAGTCTCGATTTTGTTTAGGCATGCACGATGGTCGTGCCAGGGTTAGAAGGCGACGTGGTGAAAGGAAGAATCCACAGTTTTTTGTTGAAAGACATGTTCATCACACTGTTGGAGTTATGGTTTGGGGTGCTATAGCTTATGGTTCCAGGTCACCTTTAATCTTCATCAGAGGTAACATGAACGCGCAGCGTTATATCCACGAAGTTCTAGAACCCCATCTTTTACCGTATCTTGACACCCTGGCAGATCCAACTTTCCAACAAGATAATGCCCGACCACATGTTGCAAGAGTCACAATGGACTTCTTTCAACATAATGATGTCACATTGTTACCATGGCCACCAAGATCTCCCGACTTATCCCCAATTGAGCACGTGTGGGATATGATGGGTAGGAGATTGCTCAATTTGCAACGTCCTCCTCAGACTCTAGAAGCACTTCGAGAGGAGTTGGTGGTTGCCTGGAATGAGATACCACAGGAGGACATTGACCACCTGATCAGAAGCATGCCTAGGCGCGTTGGAGAATGCGTAGCACATCAGGGTGCATCCACACATTATTAAAGGTCAAAGGGCAGTGCAATCATTTTGAAATTTTTATCATTTACTTATTATGCTTCATTAAGTACAAAATTTTATCAAAATAAAACCATTTAAACTGGGTGTTCGGATTTATATGTCACTTAGTATACTATGTTCAGGTGTTTTGCCAATCGTTTTCGACCTTAATTCCGCACATAACGATAAGGCATCCATAGCTATTCAATAATCCAAAGTAACAATAAAACTATATTATAAAATTAACAAATAAAACTTCATTATCGAAATTCTCACCTTAAACAAAGTACGAATTATAGATCTTGAAACTATCGCTACCAAGCCACTATCTCTAATAATTTCCGTCTTCACAGTACCAGGATGTACAGAATATGTCGTCACACTTGTGCCTTTCAGTCTCGAAGCCAGTTCAATTGTGAACATTATGTTGCACAATTTCGACAGTGCGTAATCAGTGAAAAAATTGTTGTATTTGTTCAGTTTCTCCAAATCCATTTTGCCGCCATTCCGGCTAGTGACGATACATTCACTATTCGACTTTTTGATTTCTTCATCAAATCTAAAAATGTAATTTTTATTGGTACACCTTTTTGAGATACAATGCGGTATTCTCTACCTAAATCAAATTGCATTTGCAATAGGTGAACTAGAATGTCTACATCTATATTTCAAGAATAATGCTCGTACATAGAAAGAGAACTCATTTAAAACCTTGGTATTTACCACTAATAGCACAGCCAATAGGATTTAATATTGTGAATAACTATATATAGTATCACCTACACTACACGAATTCTGACTAGTTAGAAGGAGCAAGCCTATGATTTTTTTGTTGTATACAAGTGTTTTTTGATAGTTCTGTCATGAAATTCGTATTTATAGTGTTATCTTTTGAAAGTGCGAGTGTTTGCAGATAATTGTGGTATTATATAATTTCAGAACAAGATCCTGTTTGTATAATTTGCAAAGTGCGACACAGGCCTAATGAACGTAGCTCTATCCACCGGCAAGTACTATTATTATATTACAACGTTATAACTTTAGTAGGCAGTGGCAGTCAAATGAGTCCAAAGTATGCACTAAAACTACGCAATTTTGACAACAAACTATGCAATGTAAAGATATAGTCTTTGCTCTTTCCAAACCATTAGAATTCGTTGCATACACCCATGTCAGATTTTGAACGTATTTCCCTCTCATCTGACGAAAAACTAACCTCTATGATGAAACAGGGTTACATTCTAAGGGCTGTGCATGAATAAACATGCCACAGCTTTGGCACGAAATTTTAGGTTCAATTTTCGAAGGCTATGTTTGCCACTTCATATAATAAGTGCAAACAGTTGTAATACACTTTTTGTTATGTAAAATGCCCCATTACCTAGTAAGAGATTTGTCAGCAAAAACGGCGAGTAGTGATTTGTTTGTATCAACAGCTGTTGCCCATCTTCCGTAAGCTGATTTCCGACATTATAAACTCCCGCATTGTTCACCAAAATGTCCAGATGGTCTTCGGTTTGGTTGATTTCTTCGGCAAGTTTCCTCACAGATGCGAATGAAGATAAATCGACTAGCTTGTAATGAATATCTTGATTGTGAGTTTCTTTCTTTATTTTTTCACACGCTGCTTCGGCTCGATCCTTATTCCGACATGCTATTATTACATTTGCGCCTCTTTTAGCGAAATCTGCAGCTGTTTCATAGCCAATACCTACCAAAATAGCCAACAAAAAGTAAATAAAAAATGAACCTTGTTGTGTTGAGGGTATTCTAGCAAGTTTGAACGATACACATCTATTTGCGGACTGACAAATGACAATTCGCAATTAGTTACTCCATGAAAGACATGTTTATATGACGCTGAGGATTTGCCCTTAACCAATATAAGATCTTTATAAGCTGGGTGGGCCGGGGAAGGGGGGTCCCCGACCCTCCCAGAAAGGCCCGAAGTAGGGGTTATTGATATGTGTGGGATGACATCATAAGTTTTAAGTAAATATCAGAGAAGAAGTAAAACGGAAGGTCAGACGTTCTCTCGTGTTGATAACACTTACCCATATTCCCGGCACGGGTATTACGTTTCTTGGAAAGTGATATTTCGTCGGTTTGTTTTTTTTACATTTCGAAGGTTTTTTTTGAGACATAACGTAGGTTTTTCTACAAGATGTTAACTTAGCACAATCTCTATTGTACACTTGTTGTGAACTCGTTTTGTAGCTGCAAATGTGGAATGAACTATTTTCTCACTAAAAACTACTTAGTCTGTAAGAAGACATTTCGTCGGTTTTTTTTACTTTTTTAAGTTTTTACATAATACCCCTGCCGTTCGCGGTAATTCAAAAACCCCCACCCCATACTTTTTAGCCCATATTTAAACAATATTTTCTTTTCATATCATTTTGTTACTTCAAAAACCCTTGTAACTGACTTAACACCATACACAAACCAAACCAAACCATCGCGAAAATGTTATATGGCGAAGGACGAATTATTTTTTCACTTTTGTCTTTCTCTTTTCCATAAGAAAACTGCCGAGTTCTTACAGTGACTTCGGACACAGACGTTTTATCTTTTTGATCTTTTTATAGATATAACTTTCAAATTCACATGGTTACGTATCTGGTCTATTGCATTAAAAGTATTAATTTTTGATAGTGTTATAGTCAACATTCATGGTAACCAATGAGTGACGAAGCAAGACAGGAAAGCTAATAGCTACAATACAAATATATAACATTTTCACTGATCTTCGATTCGTCAGAATTAAGTAGTTCTTTTATAAAAGAACTCAATAATACAAACAGGGCGACTCAGAATAGCATGTGAAACTTTCGTTTGCATATAGAACACAAATAATGCCACAAGTGAAATACGGAAATACAGGACATTACTGGAAATCGGTTACTCTTGAGTAATTTTATGTGTACGAGAGCTCGATATATTATTCTGGGTATGATGAACAACTCTTATTAAACATCATAGGTCTGGTTTGTTGCAATTTATTAACAAAATTCACACTCACCTGAATTTCCACCAGTAACTAGGACCGTTTTGCCTTTTAGGCAAACTTGACTATAGCACCATCCTGTCGTTAACTTAATATATAACTTAAGTATAACTAACGCAATTGCTGAATAAAACACTATCGTTAGATATATTCCCATTTTAACATTTAAAAATATGCTTCAATATAAAAACAAACAGTTGTTTAACTTGTCCGAGAAAGCAGGCTTAGAATATCGTATTTACGATGTGTACTGAGACGAGCATTATAGGTTATGGAAATAACTTATCTGGATTGTTGGTATCTAAAATAGTTATGACCTTTGGACAATCAAATATGATCAGTGATTCAGCATATTAGATTTATTATTGGAATTGCCTAGCCTTACGAGGGTAAATATTGTTTTATTTTCGGATTTATCCTTTGATAGTGATCTAGCTTGTAAATGTAACGACAGTGATGCACTCAATACAAAGAATCAAGTAGCTTTACTCATTACTTCATTCTTTCACATGAGTTTTCGCGTATTGTAATCCGACACACTAAAGAAAAGAATGTAGGTACGTCACTATTTATGGCACAGCGAACCATCTTGATCTTGAACAATTTTGAGTTATTGATGAAATGCTTAACGCGAGGTTCGAGGTTACCGATTCTCAAAAAATTGTATGTTGTTGTGATGAGCCGTACAATATTTAATCGAATTTTTTTTGGATCATGTATGCCATCGTGTCTATAAATTCGTGAAAATTAAAAAAGTAATGAATGAGCAGGCGTGACTAGAAGTGTAAACAAGAATGTTAAATTGATTGAGTAATGGAGGTCACGCTTGCTCGGTCACAACATATTACAACACAAAAAATGGTAGCAGGCAGCAGCGGTGGCCGCAGTAGTAGACTCTTCGGTCTCCTGATCAGTCGTCGTGCGCTGTGGGGGTTCGAGTCCCGTCCCATGAGAAATTTTTCTCTTGGCTATGGATGTTGTGATTGTCCGTAGGTGGTAGACGGTCTCTGACTGTCGAACGCGGAGGTACCACCCGGCGGATCACGTAGGCGGAGCCAGAATGTGTGCATGTTGTATGCACACGTGTTCCCTCGCCAGAGTCCGTGTGGCGTTCCCCCTTTCCCATGTATCCCCCTATAGCCCCACGGTACCCAGTGGGTGCTTAGGCCTTCGGCCTTCGTGGTAGTTGAAGTATAAAAAAAACAATTTTATGAAAATGGGGAATAATGGGGGAATCGTAGAAGCATTTGATTGAGCCGCAACGGAATTTTCGCGAAGCTTTAAGCATTTCAGAGTACCTCTCCAAAAAAGCTCGCATGAGCAAGTCGATGGTGGAAACCACGATCACTACCTTATTTGATAGCGTGGAATCGTCCACAAAGAATTTGTTCCATCGGGGCAAACCGTAAATCAAGTCTGTTATCGCCACGTACTCGAAAGTTTGCGAAAATGAGTCCAAATGGTGCTCCCGGATATCGCAACTGGATCCTTCCTCACGACTACGCACCGTGCCACACCGCCTTCAGCGTGTCCCAGTATTTGGGCTCTCGGGCCCGTATCGTCAGTCGTCCCTACAATTGTAGGGTGCGTTTATAGCCTCCTTGATTGTCATACTCCTTTCTCTCCTTCAAACATTTCTAGATTGCACCTGTCCCATGTCAGCGTCAGCGCTCTCCTATTGTGAAGATATGTTTTATTTTTAAATTGTAGGAAATTTCAGGCTGATAAAACATGATATAACTCAGAAGCAAGCACAATTTGATGCAAATATATGTTTGTGACATAACCTCAAAAAAGTGCGCTGACATGGAGAAGTAGAAAACTATGAGTCAAGGAGGCCATAAAGGCGCCCTACAATTGTAGGGAAGACTGACGATAGGGGCCTAAAGGGATCACCGTGTTGCAACAGCCGCCTTATTCACCTGATATGGAACCCATTTTGAGTAGATTACGGACATCCAAGCGGTCGTGACGAGCGTAGTCGCGGACATCCCAATCGCAGCGTTCCAGAAATGTTACGGAGCGTGGAAAACGCTTTTTTCAAATATACGCTTTTTATGGAATCAGTCTCATTACTTAATTGTCACACCTCGTATAAGCTGAGCACGGTCTCCGTACAGACATTTTGTTGCTACTAGGCATATTAGTTGTGGTTGATCGGCTGGTGGAGGAGGAAACATAATTATGGAGGGTATAATGGAAGCAACGGCGGATCCAGGATTTGTGTCTGGGGGGTCACACTGGTCAAAAAACTTCATGTTCAGGAAGATATTCTTCTCATCTTCGGGGGAGGGGGGTTGTCCGTCACAGTGGCGGATTTAAGTAATGGCAAAATGGACATTGCCGCCTGGGCCCCACAAGGAAGGGTGGTCACAGGGCCCCCCAGCAAAAATCAGCTGTAGTGCCTATACTGTTCAGCGCGTCTGAATGTAAAATTGATAACAAGAAATCAGAGTTTTGTTATATTCTTTTAATGACCATCTGCGTAATGTTTATGAAATAGCGCGTTACCATTCAGTTTTGAATAATAAAATTTCCCTTCCATTTCTTAAGAAATTTTTTGAAAAATGACTATTTCATTTATAAAAAAATGACCGAATGACCCTTTTATTTCTCAAGGAGTGGAGAGGTTATGTTCGTGCTTACAGTGATATATTATTACCTGGCATATAATGTTCAGTAAATAAATATCTTCGTGGTATGAATCAGCCTCTTGGAGTCTAATAAAGACTCTAATGCGCCTATTACAGTCTTTTCACGTCTTCAATGTTTATAACCATAAAATTTCACAATACTGTGCATTTTTTTATTT
Organism: Acanthoscelides obtectus; assembly: GCA_963669975.1. Taxonomy (NCBI): domain Eukaryota; kingdom Metazoa; phylum Arthropoda; class Insecta; order Coleoptera; family Chrysomelidae; genus Acanthoscelides; species Acanthoscelides obtectus. Next base: position 25,548,882 of record CAVLJG010000010.1, on the reverse strand, counting down.
GATGACATCTATTTTCTCCGTGATAATATCGTGTAAGCAATTTTTTGAATGTATTATCAATTGCATAGAAGATGAAATTTCAAGAGTGGGAGCTTCTGTCGAAAATATAATGAATGCAAGATCTCTCCTTTCCTCCATGAACCGAACCTTTTTTGCAATTTGTTATGGTGGCATTCAGTATTGAGCGTAATGAATACCGTGCAAGTTCAAATGCAAAAAAGAGATAGACTTGATGATGGCTCAAAGGTGCATTTCAGCAGCATTAATGAAATTCAAAGATTTGAGGAGTGAAAGCATATACGATAATTTTGTTCTGAAGGCTAAGAATCGATGGGAAGAGATGGAATGGGAAAATCCTGGTTTTACGATTGTCAGAAAGAGGAAAATAAAAAATAATGTTCGACGACAAAGCTGCTGAAAACACACGAAAATCGAATAAATTACTACGAAGTTTTGGATTCAATGAGTAACGAATTGCAAGAACGTACTGAAGGATTTCGTGAAGTGAATGATGTGTTTGGTTTTTTGATGCCACAGAAATTAGTCAATCTAAAAGAAAACGAATTAGAAACCATCATCTCTAATTTGATGGAAACATATTAGGAATTTTTCACTACAGTTCTAAAATATGAATTAGCCAGTTTTACGAGCATGTATTTTTCGGGAAATCGTAATGTTACTAACGACAGCGCGCTATATTATTTGAAGTTCATGATTGCAAACAATTTTGTAGACAGTTTACCAGAGAGCTGCAGTTTATTCAGATTGTTTTTGACTTTGCCTATCGGTTCAGCTAGTGCTGAACGTGTCATGAGCTCTTTGAAAGTTATTAAAGAATACTGTCGAGCTTCTTTGGCTAAAGACTCGCTCAACAACTTCTCTAACCTCTATATCGAAAGATCAGTAGCTAATACACTCAATTTGGATTCTGCGATGGAAGTTTTTACTGAACGAAAAGCAAGACGCGGATTCAAATTAGAATAATTCTGTTATTTTGCATTGAATAAAAAATGTTTGACCTCACAGTCTCTACTTGATTCAGGTTATATAGACATATAGTAAACAGAGGCAACAGTGCGTAGCAGCTACTATTGTGCATATAATTGTAAGCCCCGTTTAATATGTGACATCCTTATTGCCAGCAAAATCTGTAGTTCGAACTTTCTCTGAACAGTTTAGATGGATTTTACGTTATCGAAAAATCTTAGATCCGCGTGAATATTGAAACAGTTGAATTAGCTGTTTTATTGGCACGTTGTTAATTATTATTAAAAAACTTTTTGCAACATCCACGAGTTTGTTTTGGTTACTTGTGCAGGTCTTTCTAATTTTTTTATTCTCAGTTGCCGTCATTAATTGGCAAATAGCCATAAATGGGGAGAATATCACTTTCGCAAATAGTGCCCGTATATATCATGTAGTAATGCACGTTATTTAACGTATTTTAGTGTTGTTCACCAAGTTTGTATTCAATGAAATATTAATCACGGCAAACATGACAACAACTATCGATCATATCAAAGTTGACAGATGCAGTGCTGCCAGTGTTTAGTAGAAAATACCAGTACGGCATCCATTTAAAATGTGTGCATTACAGATTTATCTAAGAGATTTGGAACTTTAACAATTATTGGTGGTCGAACTAAATTCGCCTGGGGGGGGGGGTCATGACCCCCCCCTGGATCCGCTCCTGTTGCAGATAAACGACTAAATACTAGAAGCGCAACAAATCCTGTCCAGACCAATGCACCGATCAAGGAGCGAACGCAATCGAACTCCAACGGCGACCTTGGCCACATGGCTTGCATTGGAATCTCGGTCTGTACGCGGCTTTAGAATGATATCCACACGCAAGGATATTTTCACAATTTATAATTGATGTGAATAAGTATTATTATTATTATCAGAATGGTAGAGGTCTAGTCATTTGGAGATAGATGACAGAGAGCAAACGCATGAATAACGACCTCCTGAAAAACTGGGTATTGTAGTGTGCAATATTTAGTTAATGCAACTTTTGCACCGTACGTCAATGTTGGCATCATGATGAGTACTTTAGTACTACTCCCCTGTGTGACAATGGGACGCCTATACGGAGAACGATCTTGTTCGGCTTCTTAGATGCGAACTGTCTTTTAGAGATGCTGGAAAATTGAGTGTATTTATCAGAAGCCATATTCCTCGCCATTAACGTTAAGTATTTTGAAAATTGTCCATTATCAAAATTGGTAACCATGGGGACATTTAATCGGGTCATAATAAACATACTGCAAATTTGGCCCAATATATAACTGACTGATTTAAATTGCGTGCATTTCAGTATGTGACGCCGTAGTAGTTGCTTAAAGTGCATGTGTCCAATTCATTATGGAGCGCTACACGATCCCACAACGCGTCCGTATTATTAAAACGTTGGTGCGGAAATTTGAACAAACAGGTGAAGTTTAAGACTTGCCAAAGTGTTTGAACTGTTCGTACTTCGGAAAATATCGAGAGAGTTCGTGAAAGTGTAGTGGAGCACCCTGAGTCGTCTACCAGACATCGTTTTCAAGAACAGGGTATTCGTCGCACGTCAATATGCACTATTTTAAAAAAGACTTGTATTTGCGGATATAAAAAATTCGGTTAACCCAAGAACTACAGCCTAGTGATCATGAAAGTTGGCGACAAAACAGTCATGCAATATTGCAGCTTAATAAATAAAATAACGATTTTTACCGACAACTGATAATGAGCGATGAAGCCCACTTCGATATGATTTGTTAATAAGCAGAATTGTCATATCTGGGCATTAGAGAACCCTCGTGTCATCCATCAACTACCACTACATCCTCGCCGAGTCACAGTTTGGTGGGGTGTTTGGTATGGAGGAAACCTACCAAAAAATGATGGAAAATGTAATCAAGAGGGCTCAGCTTTGTGCGGCTTCTACAGGCGGACATTTGTCTGATACTGTTTTTCGTACATAATTTATAAGTTTCAATAAAAGATTAGGATGAAAAAAATGGACGTATTTTATTTCATTTCACAAATATTCAAGATACAGAGCAGTCAGTTACATATCGGCCACCCTGTACTATACCTTTGTTTCCGTATGTGTTTTGTGCGGTATTATTTCTTCAAGCTTCGGCATCTGGTTGCATTTTTTGTCATCAGGTTCCTCCCTCTTTTAAATGGTTGAAAACGGTCAAACACCAAAAACCTCCTCGGAGGCGTATCTCAAGTCGTCATGTTCTGCTGAACGTGCTCGATTGCATTACTGTTCATTCTTACACGTCGATGAAAGAATAAAACACGTAGGATGTGGTCAACATAAATGTTTATTTAAAATACAAATAATAAAAAACGCAGTTTTTCATATCTTTGTTTCGTAGAATGTATTTTCTCAATTAGATCTTAGTTAAAGCAAGACATGGATTAGTTCCCAATTTTCTATGGATGTGAGGAGTTCCACTAGTCCCCAGACGCCTTCTTGATTGATGGTGATTGCTGCAAATTACTGGCCAAATCTTGGCATAGGGATCAAACAACACTACTATATTGTCTCCCTCAAATGAGAACAGTTCGAAAAACTTTTGAGCCCTGTATACAGTGATGTATCAAGGATAACTTACTTTTGAAGAATAGAAAAATGGTTCAAAAAATGGCAGTATCCTGCATCGTAAACTTACATTTAACTCGAAGTCCCATTTCAACAATCTATGTTCTATTTAGAAGCGCAAAATTAAGAATAGCACCGTCTTTGGCACCATACTCTGTTTTCCTGGTAAACGTTTTCACTCACTTTAGTCAAAATTTATCATAAAATAAAGGCGTATGAAAAAATTTTAAAATTATGTAATTTATTAATCACATTATCGAATATCGCAAAAAGGCTATTTGTTGTGAGATCTAAGATACAACTCAGTGGTGCAAGCTTTCAAATTCCTTCTGCATTTTAAATCTTTCTTCTTGACGGTTACAAAAGATTGGGTTCTGTAAACCGTTTATGAATAAATTAAGGCAACTGTTTAAGATTGTGTTAATCGTAAACAAGAATGACAAGACTCCATTTACATTAAAACGTGAGGTACTGCATGATAAAGTTTCCAAAACTTGCAGATATTGAAAATGTTTTAAATTAGACTTTCGAGTGATACAAACCCGATAAAAGTCATAACGTCATTTATCCTGTATACAGAACCAAGTTTCACTCGAATTATCCTCATATGAACGATGTCTATAGCAACCTAATAAAAAAATCCTTCTTCAGCAAGTGTTACCTTAGTTTTACTGTTTACCTGTTAACCTTCTGGAGCTTACCGTTAAGGACGTGAAGATAGACGCTGGCAGAGTCCAGGTTTGATGGGCTACAGGTGTAGTTGCCAGCGTCCTCTGGTTTTGTACGGAAGATAGTGATTGTGCTCACTGTCGTATCTGTGCCTGGAGGTATAGAATATGAAATTAATGTTGGTGAAATTTATAGGCCCAGTGGTCCCATAACCATTTATCTTTCTTAATAAACCCATGGTTGAAATTCATATCAAGGTTCATTGACAGAGAAAGACTAGGCTTGCCTACCTACAGCCTGTCACGAATAGGTTTGTTATCAGGAAAAAACATTTTTTGACGGTTAGGTCCAAGTATCAAAATGGAAGACATTGGGGTAGTATGTCAAATCTGCACTGCCTCAGTTTGCGCCAGGAATACTTCAGTTTACCAAATGTGTCCAGCATATTTGTACAGCAATGTTGCAGGTACCAAAGTAGGTTGCGCAACATGCGGTAGATGTTCTTGCCTTCCTCCGCCCAGCTCAGCCCGGTCGGTCAGGAAGTAAGTCAATTCTTGGACTAGGGGTATGCATTCACAAACTTGTCAACAGATGTCAGAGTTTGGTTCATTTCCCAGGGAAGATAACCACGCCCACTTTCTCTCAGTGATCATACTCTCTCGATTTCGAAAATAGAGATCCTGCTGTGTTTCCATTTAAACAAGCATAGGTCTTTGTATGGGCCCTCCGTAGGACTGTCATTGTTTAAAGTAACTCAGACCAGTCTGTCAGTCACAACCAATTCAGACTAGGTAGAAGGAGCTGGTAAAGGATTTGTTTGTCTTCTAATTCCCATAGTATGTAGTGAGGATCAAAGTGCACTTGACATTTGACATGTCATTTTTTTACAGTTTTGTCATTAAATTGGTATATTTTTTAAAGGTGCGAGTGTTTGCAGATAATTGTGGTGTTAGACGATTTCAAGAGATGGTACTTCTTACATAATTTGCAAACAGCGGCTCAAGCCTAATGAAGGTAGATGTTTCCAACGGTATTTTATTGATACAACGCTGTCACTTTGGTAGGGATTGGTAGACAAATGAGTCAAAAGTATGCACCAAAGCTACGCAGTTTTGTCGACAATGTAATGTAAACATATAGGCTAGGCTCCTTATCATCTATTCGAATTGGTTGGTCAGTCCTGATTGCCCAGTAACAAGATAGTGTCAAAGAAAACGAAAGACAAAGAGAAGATAGGAAAAAGCAAAGAAAAGAAGTGTATCAGATTAAAATGAAACATCGCATACCGCGACATAGAATTACCACGTATTTTTATACTCAAAATGAGTCGTTCAGACATGAAGTTTTCTTTCAAATTTGGACCACAACATGTTTTGCTAGTTGTTCTAATAGTTGATTTTTACGAAAAAATCTGAAGGGTTCGAGAAGGATGGAAACTACCCCCATCCCAACATAAATTATAGCAGACTTTTTGGCAACTTTTCCGATAATTCTGATTGTTTTATTTAGTAGATCATTTTATTTACTCCATTGTTTGTCTCCTATAAAAACATGTCAACTAGGATAGTTTTCGAGAAAAAAAAATGTTGCATCATGTTCCCAAGTGTTAATTCTTTAAATGTAGTTAGCAAAAAATAAACAGTATGATATTACAATTTTATTTAATACAATGCGAATTTTTCATAAAAGGTGTTTAATAAGACCACCATTTTCGTTCCTGCACATCACGGTACGGTGCAAAAAAGATAGTTAATTTTCTCTTAGATGTCATTATTCTTTAATGTTCGCAGCATTTTGAATCCTGTCCCATAGTTGATTGGCGTTGTCTATATGAACCTCATATACATTGATACATGTAAAATATCATGAGGATTAAGATCCGGATAACGAGGTGGTCATCAAATAGATGCTAGGTGAAGAAAATTGCAAAAACATGTCTATTACATTCATAAGCAGTTCTTCTTATAATTTAGGTAACACGTATTGTAGAAAATGAAGATAGCAATCTCCATTTAATTTATCAGGCAACCTATTTGGACTAACTAAAAAGTTACCAATAATCCTCATCCAAATGTTAATTTTAAATTCCTATTGTAAATATGTTTCTGAAACTTTTCTTCCGCGTAAACATGTGTGTTATGCAAATTTATCACACCACGTCGGGTAAAACATAACTCATCTGTAACCAAAATTTTCTTGTGAAATGACCTATCGTCTGTACATTTTGTACAAATCCCAAACGTGAGTGGTGATCAGTAGGCAATTCCTGCCCCAATATTTATTCAATATCTAATATTCGAGCAGAAAATAGGATAGGTAACCCGAGCGATACGTATTTCTGCTGGTTGGCTTCATCAGGCCCGAAATGAATGTACATATGCAACTACAAAAGTAGATACACATGTCCCCACATCCGGATATGGGTATAACCTGAGGAAACGAAGATGGAGAGGGAAAAAAATCGACACACGAAGTCCACAACAAGAGCCAACCTACACATTATAGTATAAAATGACTAGAAGACCTCGAATTTTCAAAGAAGATATCTAACCACAACCACGCTGCCGGTTATAGCCACTTGCTGTGGTACTTCAAGCCCAAATGATCTACAAGGAGAAAATGATCATGCGGAAAAAGGTATATAACAAAAAGTAGGAAAATAATGGGTACAATCCCTCTTCATCTTCGTTTCCTCAGGTTATAGCCGTATCCGGATGTGTGGACATGTGTATCTACTTTTGTAGTTGCATATGTACATTCATTTCGGGCCTGATGAAGCCAACCAGCAGAAATAGGTATCGCTCGGGTTACCTATCCTATTTTTTGCTCGAATCCACTTTCATCCTTTTTGCGGATTGTGCCCATTATTTTCCTACTTTTTGTTATATACCTTTATCCGCATGATCATTTTCTCTTTATATATATAATGTATATATATATATTTACACTACAAATATCTATAATGAATATTTTATGAATATATAAGAAATATATTTATTGAAATCTGTCGCGACAAATATTTAACACAAATTTTTTATGAAATATTTAATGCTATCGCGTGGAAAGGCTTAACGTGAAATGAACGAAATAATTTCACTCTGATATAACCCACAATTCCGCCAACTAGATGCATACTAGATTTTAACCCTTGATGTTAAAAAATCAGTGACGTTTTGAGACTTGCGGGTTGTAGGGGTGGGAGTAGTTTTCACCCTTCCCGAACCCTCCCGGTTTTTGTTTCTAAAAGTCAAATAATACTACGTCTGGCAAATCATAAGTGTTACAAATTTAATTCAAATTGGACTATCGGTTCTTAAAATATATGTGTTTAAAAAAAAGTGTCGCCCTCTAACGGACAAACGAAGCACTTTTGCGTAGCGGTAAATCATGTCCAATCGACTTATTTTGAGTCTAAAAATACGTAGCACTTCTTTCTCCACGGAATATTGGCACATCCGGGAAAGGATATATAAAATCCCACAGACACTGAAGTCCTGAACACGTTGCATTTGGCTTAGGTTAATCTTTCCATTTTGGTACTTGACTGTAATCTAATTACTATATGAGTTTATCAAAATTAATGTTATCACAGTGGTTGTGAGTTTACCTCTTCTAGTCATTCGAATATCTATGGCACTCTGGTCGTTGAGCACTCTTTCACCATCGTGGTACCAAAATATATACGCAGGCGGCTCTAGGGATTGCGTTATCACGCACTTCAGCTGCACGGTGCTGCCCCTCTTCACGTAGATATCAGACTCGCCTTCTATTTCGATTTTAGGAACTGAAAAAAGATGCATTATCGTTAAATCTAGTAAACTAGATTCATAGATTCAATTAAAGTGCTTTGGAAATCAGAGCTTGATTAAACTAATTAAGCTCGTTATCGGTATAATGGTTAATTACATTTTTTAATTGGCTTATTCAAAATTTAAATTAGTTTCTTTTTTTTCTTTTTCTCACTGTAAGCGAAAAATTTCGCATTGGGCAAACCGATCTTAAACGCAGCTGCTCTTGAACATATGAATTGATGAATAAAGGAGCATTGCTTTTATTGACTTCCTCAAAATACTTCAATAAGCAGTAATATTTTTGTAACGTCAACTGTTCCAGGAGTGTGTGAATTAGGTCATGTTCTGAATAATCAACATGCCAAATTTTAACCTGATATTATAGTAGTTTTTCTGCAGTCCTGTTTTGCATGTGATTTTTGATGTTGAAAAAAGTTTTATCCAACATTTTGTTCGCAATGTATTTTCGAATCGATGCGATTTTTCGAGATTTTGCGAAGAATCCGATGAAAATAGCAAAAACAACAAACATCGTGGAGATTAAATGATTTCCTGATTTGTTTTACTCTAAGGGCAACGGCAAACTGCTTGCATAATAACAGTTTTGGTTAAAATTGTGCAAGCAATTAGACACAGTTTATGGAAATTAACATAGTATACTTACCAACTACATTAAGGGTAATAAAATGGCTCATTTTTGGTTCTGTGCTGACTTGGCACTCGTACTGACCAGCGTCTCTAGGTTGTACATATTTGACTTGTAAAGTCCAGGTATCCGTAGCTTCAACAAAAAATGCTTGGAACCTATCGTCAGCAATAAATGTGTACCTAAAACAAAATTTGTTATTTCAAAAAGGGTCATGGTCTTATACATTTTGTTTATATTTTAAGGAAAACACCGTTTTTGCTGTCTAAAGTCTAATTACTTCTACACTAATTTATAACACTTGTACTAATTTATGACAAATTAACGGCATTGCGCGTTGTTTGACTGTCCCGACTGTGACTAAAACTGCTTCTGCCATCTGGTCGGATATTTATGTGGTGAATCGAACGGTTCCCGATACATGCAAGCATTTTCTAGCAAAATCTCGATACCTTCTAGATAGCGCCGCCGCATGTGGACGCAATCGCTCTCGAAGCTTTGCAAGCTGCGATACATGATCGTGTAATTCTGGTTGCCTATTTTTTGCGAGACTAGATTTTCGCTAATTTGTTATTTTCTTCATATGTTATGTAGTGTCCCAGAATAAGATGGCAATTTCTTGAATGCAGAAAGATCACCAAAAATATTTCTAGAAGTTCCTATATAAAATATCAAACGTCGCTCCCTTACGGAGGTACCGGACCCTAATGGACGCCCCTGGAAATCGTTCTTTCTTCAATAGAACGACAGTGTATTTTGACAGCTCATTAGCAAGTTTACACCACGATGTCCATATAATCTGTTAACTCCTTTAGATCGCCAAAAACAGATTGGCGCTAACGTAAGATTGCTGAATTTTTTACACGGATGATAATGCAATACAGATGATATTTCTGGAGAACATAATCCTTTAGCTGGGAAAAATATACTAAGTGACATATAAATCCGAACACCCAGTTTAAATGGTTTTATTTTAATAAAATTTTTGGAAACTTGAGATGAAGGAGCTTCCATTATTGTTAAATATCTCCAATTGGAAAAATTACTTTCAAATGTTTAGTTCATTTTGTTATCAGCTAAATCAAATCTATTTTTAAACACGTATTTTTTTATCTTATTTATTTTTAAACTTGAGATTGTCTATGGCCATATTCAATTAAATCTCAAAGCGCTTATATAAAAATAATGAGCTAAGTATTCAATTTGATAATTTTGGACGAAAATGCAAACTTGAGAAAATTGTGCTTTTAAAGGATAATCAAGAAGTAAAATAAAAAACAATTGTTTATGAAATTTCAAAATATATGTTTTAAAATACTTAAATTTAAAAATCTCATATATGCGATCCATTTGGAATTTAACTAATTTTCAGGGCTGAAAACCCCTCTTATAGAGCCCGTTTTAAATGGTTATAACGGAAATGTTTGTGATTATAATATGTAAGGATCAACGGATTCGAATAGATTAGAAAGAGCGAAGCTTATATATTTACATTGCATTGTTTCTCACCAAAATTGCGTAGTTTTAATATTTTCGACTCATTTGTCTAACAATGCGTACCAAAGTAACTGCATTGTATCAACATCATAATATACTAAGTGACATATAAATCCGAACACCCAGTTTAAATGGTTTTATTTTAATAAAATTTTGTATAAGTACTTAATGAAGCATAATAAGTAAGTGATAAAAATTTCAAAATGATTGCATTGCTTTAAAGCCCTTTGACCTTTAATAATGTGTGGATGCACCCTGATGTGCTACGCATTCTCCAACGCGCCTAGGCATGCTTCTGATCAGGTGGTCAATGTCCTCCTTGTGACTCTTGCAACATGTGGTCGGGCATTATCTTGTTGGAAAGTTGGATCTGCCAGGGTGTCAAGATAGGGTAAAAGATGGGGTTCTAGAACTTCGTGGATATAACGCTGCGCGTTCATGTTACCTCTGATGAAGATTAAAGGTGACCTGGAACCATAAGCTATAGCACTCCAAACCATAACTCCAACAGTGTGATGAACATGTCTTTCAACGAGAAACTGTGGATTCCTCCTTTCACCACGTCGCCTTCTAACCCTTACACCGACGTAATCGCCTTGAGTGTTGCAGACAACGGTCACTCTGGGATCAGGAATGGAACAGTATTGTCTTTAGTGACGAGTCTCGATTTTGTTTAGGCATGCACGATGGTCGTGCCAGGGTTAGAAGGCGACGTGGTGAAAGGAGGAATCCACAGTTTTTTGTTGAAAGACATGTTCATCACACTGTTGTAGTTATGGTTTGAGGTGCTATAGCTTATGGTTCCAGGTCACCTTTGATCTTCATCAGAGGTAACATGAACACGCAGCGTTATATCCACGAAGTTCTAGAACCCCATCTTTTACCCTATCTTGACACCCTGGCAGATCCAACTTTCCAACAAGATAATGCCCGACCATATGTTGCAAGAGTCACAATAGACTTCTTTCAACATAATGATGTCACATTGTTACCATGGTCACCAAGATCTCCCGACTTATCCCCAATTGAGCACGTGTGGGATTGCTCAATTTGCAACGTCCTCCTCAGACTCTAGAAGCACTTCGAGAGATGTTGGTGGATGCCTGGAATGAGATACCACAGGAGGACATTGACCACCTGATCAGAAGCATGCCTAGGCGCGTTGGAGAATGCGTAGCACATCAGGGTGCATCCACACATTATTAAAGGTCAAAGGGCTTTAAAGCAGTGCAATCATTTTGAAATTTTTATCATTTACTTATTATGCTTCATTAAGTACTTATACAAAATTTTATTAAAATAAAACCATTTAAACTGGGTGTTCGGATTTATATGTCACTTAGTATATATTCTAATTTAATTTCAATGAAACGGGAAGCTCTTTTCAGAAACCGGTCTTGACCCTATCGATTCATACACACTGCAGGCGATAACCAAAAAGTTCGACAAAAATTTAAAACTCGTGCTGACTGAGTGCTCTGTGGGTTTTTCGGGTCTCTGATTAGGAATAATTTATCAGAATTTCTGTCGTTTTAAAATGTTGGAGTAAGTATAATGGATCCGCACGGCTATGCTATTACGTAAAAACCTACATAATGTCAGAGAAATAGGTAAAATGCCAACTTGTGCAGTAGGTCGCCTTCTAGAAGTGAGCATGAAGTGAATGTCAGCTACTTAAAAGGTAACATTTTATAGCAATACCTACATAATGTCTAAAACCTACATGTCACAAAAAATCTGTCACTTTTACTTCCTACGCCACTGAGCGAGGAACTATTGGCTTGCGTATTCTATCATGTCTTATCAAATAACAATTTGGGGTAATAGTCCCGCAGCCAATAGAATTTATTTCTATAACACTCTACTATTTATCTTTAGCTATAAAGAAAAGTTTGGAAAAAACGTCTTCAACCACAGTTACAATACTCGCAAAAGTCAGAAATACTTCTACCCATCACATAAGCTAAATTCTACCGAAAAATGTCCACATTACTCTGCACTGAAACTTTACAATGCTTTACTTCAATATCCTCAATATATTTCAGCATTCACTATATTCAGAAAAAACATTCATAAATATATACTAAGTGACATATAAATCCGAACACCCAGTTTAAATGGTTTTATTTTAATAAAATTTTGTATAAGCACTTAATGAAGCATAATAAGTAAATGATAATAATTTCAAAATGATTGCACTGCTTTAAAGCCCTTTGACCTTTAATAATGTGTGGATGCACCCTGATGTGCTACGCATTCTCCAACGCGCCTAGGCATGCTTCTGATCAGGTGGTCAATGTCCTCCTGTGGTATCTCATTCCAGGCAACCACCAACTCCTCTCGAAGTGCTTCTAGAGTCTGAGGAGGACGTTGCAAATTGAGCAATCTCCTACCCATCATATCCCACACGTGCTCAATTGGGGATAAGTCGGGAGATCTTGGTGGCCATGGTAACAATGTGACATCATTATGTTGAAAGAAGTCTATTGTGACTCTTGCAACATGAGGTCGGGCATTATCTTGTTGGAAAGTTGGATCTGCCAGGGTGTCAAGATAGGGTAAAAGATGGGGTTCTAGAACTTCGCGTTCATGTTACCTCTGATGAAGATTAAAGGTGACCTGGAAACATAAGCTATAGCACCTCAAACCATAACTCCAACAGTGTGATGAACATGTCTTTCAACAAAAAACTGTGGATTCCTTCTTTCACCACGTCTCCTTCTAACCCTGGCACGACCATCGTGCATGCCTAAACAAAATCGAGACTCGTCACTAAAGACAATACTGTTCCATTCATGATCCCAGAGTGACCGTTGTCTGCACCACTCAAGGCGATTACATCGGTGTTCTCGAGTTAAAGGGAGGACCCAGTGTGGCCGGTATGAAAACAAGCCAAAACTTCTAATTCGTCGGTAAACACTTCGCATGCCAATAGGTTTTCCGTGTTCTGCAAACCATTCATTTGCAATGGACCTGGTAGTGGAGAAACGGTCCCTTAAGGCCAATAATCTTAGGCGGCGATCTTCACGGTCTGTTGTTCTACGGCGGCGTCCAGTGCCCCTTGCTCTTTGCGTACGGCCTTCTCGAAGCCATGCCTGACATCACCTAACCACAGTGTCTACACTTCTTTGCACTCTAACTGCAATTGCCTGAAAATAAAGTCCAGCTTCCCGAAGTCCCACTATACGGCCCCTATCAAACTCACTAAGTTGACGAAATCGTACAGGTCTCCGTACTCTAGGCATCGCAACCGATCGTAAAGGATGTCAAGAACCAAAATCCGCCAACGTTGATTCTTTACTGCGGCTGAAATATTCATTTTTAGAGCGTTAGTGAATTAAAAAAAAGCAGTATGAAAACCGGAATGTCCAACTGATAAGGCTGAAAATTTTTTCACTTGTTATTTACAGTAAGATAAGTACATTCACCAACTTTTATTAAAATAAAACCATTTAAACTGGGTGTTCGGATTTATATGTCACTTAGTATATATGCGATATGGAACCATACAGTATTGAAGAGTTCTGTGCTCTAGTGAAACCGTCAGCATTAATATCGCTGTTATTATATGTTGTCTATGTATGTTTGTTTCTGTATATACTACTAAAAAAAATTGTGTGTTATTTACACTGTATCACAATGACGTGTTATCTCTGTTATAAATTTCTTTGTTTTTTGTTTATAACTGAGAAACCAATAAATTTCTATTCTATTCTATTGTAAGTAATCGTGAACATTTTCTAAAATGACATTATGGTTTTTGGATGTTATATGACATACATCATGAAAAACACACAATGTCACTACTATGACAATGACGTTAAAGCTTTGTAGTTTCTGGAAATCGGAGTAGAGGCGGTGGAGCTAGGGGCAAAAACATAAAAAACTGCTCAAACATCCGTTTTTGAAGTTTCTGAACCTCCTGATCATTTTCAGAAAAAAATTTATAGGGGTTGAAATTTGGGGGTTGTAGGTAGTGGCGAAGGGTAAATGAAAAGTTGATGATGTTAGTATCTTTATATGCCCCCCCCAACCCGGTAATTATACTAAGTGACATATAAATCCGAACACCCAGTTTAAATGGTTTTATTTTAATAAAAGTTGGTGAATGTATTTATCTTACTGTAAATAACAAGTGAAAAAATTTTCAGCTTATCAGTTGGACATTCCGGTTTTTATACTGCTTTTTTTTAATTCACTAACGCTCTAAAAATGAATATTTCAGCCGCAGTAAAGAATCAACGTTGGCGGATTTTGGTTCTTGACATCCTTTACGATCGGTTACGATACCTAGAGTACGGAGACCTGTACGATTTCGTCAACTTAGTGAGTTTGATAGGGGCCGTATAGTGGGACTTCGGGAAGCTGGACTTTCTTTTCGGGCAATTGCAGTTAGAGTGCAAAGAAGTGTAGACACTGTGGTTAGGTGTTGTCAGGCGTGGCTTCGAGAAGGCCGTACGCAAAGAGCAAGGGGCACTGGATGCCGCCGTAGAACAACAGACCGTGAAGATCGCCGCCTAAGATTATTGGCCTTAAGGGACCGTTTCTCCACTAGCAGGTCGATTGCAAATGAATGGTTTGCAGAACACGGAAGACCTATTGGCATGCGAAGTGTTTACCGACGAATGAGAAGTTTTGGCTTGTTTTCATACCGGCCACACTGGGTCCTCCCTTTAACTCGAGAACACCGACGTAATCGCCTTGAGTGGTGCAGACAACGGTCACTCTGGGATCAGGAATGGAACAGTATTGTCTTTAGTGACGAGTCTCGATTTTGTTTAGGCATGCACGATGGTCGTGTCAGGGTTAGAAGGCGACGTGGTGAAAGGAGGAATCCACAGTTTTTTGTTGAAAGACATGTTCATCACATTGTTGGAGTTATGGTTTGGGGTGCTATAGCTTATGGTTCCAGGTCACCTTTAATCTTCATCAGAGGTAACATGAACGCGCAGCGTTATATCCACGAAGTTCTAGAACCCCATCTTTTACCCTATCTTGACACCCTGGCAGATCCAACTTTCCAACAAGATAATGCCCGACCACATGTTGCAAGAGTTACAATAGACTTCTTTCAATATAATGATGTCACATTGTTACCATGGCCACCAAGATCTCCCGACTTATCCCCAATTGAGCACGTGTGGGATATGATGGGTAGGAGATTGCTCAATTTGCAACGTCCTCCTCAGACTCTAGAAGTACTTCGAGAGGAGTTGGTGGTTGCCTGGAATGAGATACCACAGGAGGACATTGACCACCTGATCAGAAGCATGCCTAGGCGCGTTGGAGAATGCGTAGCACTTCAGGGTGCATCCACACATTATTAAAGGTCAAAGGGCTTTAAAGCAGTGCAATCATTTTGAAATTTTTATCATTTACTTATTATGCTTCATTAAGTACTTATACAAAATTTTATTAAAATAAAACCATTTAAACTGGGTGTTCGGATTTATATGTCACTTAGTATATATGCACCTATTAGAAAAAACGTAACCCATCCTTTTTTGCATAAAAATAACATTTATCTTCCGGAATGGTTTGCGATTCATATCGGCAAGGTGAACTAGTGTATTTTGTTATAAAATGCCCTTCAAACTAACCATACCCTACATATTGCTCAATAAACTAGTAGTGCTGGCAGGAAAAGAGGTGTTTTAGGATTAACAATTAGAAATTCTCAAAAACTACTTGACCAATCAACTACAATTTTGTTCTGGTTGTTTAGAAGTACGAATCCTGCGAATCTGAAGAATTTCAAGCATCTGCGAGAAACCATCGTCGCATTAACAACAAGTGCCAAAACCTGCAGGTTGCCTCGGTTTTCGACCGTAACTTTTTTGCTTTTAGTCGAATCTTTTTACGCGTGGTCTCATTTTGTGGGTCTCCTAATACCTAAAAATCTTATATAAAGAGTTTTTTCGTTCCTGCCAACGCTTTCGATTGAATCCCAAGATACACGTTTTCTCGTTCTTTGTTGTCGAATAAAAGGTTTTCCCACAAAAATTGATGTACCCATTTTATGCGTCTTTGTTTGAACTTGCATCAACACAACCAAACTTTACAGTTATTCTGCAAACCAGGGGTATTTTCGTATAATTTGATTAGACTAATACCAGTGCAGATCTGAGCAGCTCGTCGCTAGGCAACATGATATGATTAATTTGTTTTGATGGCTGTGTCTAATTAATTTAGTAAAACGATGTACCTTATCGGTGGGGATAAGCTAATTTGTACAATGCAAAACGCACAATACATCAACAAGAAATTTCTGACTATTAAAGATTATCAAAAACAGTCTGCCAATCGAACTAATGCGCTAGGCTGATCTGATCCACTGTAAATAACCGTTTGGAACTTTAGCAAATCAATAGTTGAGAAAAAAATCGATTACGCACACTGAAGTCTGAATTGTGTCTAAACTTTTTTACAAAGATGTATAAGTATCATGCCTTGCCACAATCTGATAATTTATTTGGTTGTAGTCTCACAGGGCACTTTGTGCTTGACCGATAGTGTCTTACTTCTCAACCTAGGTATGTAATGTACTATTATCCTTATTATGCCTCTGTCTGTGGTTGAAGCGCGAGCGTTCTCACTTCCCGTTATACTGGTACTGGTACATAATGTGCAAAATCCGCTCGCCTGAATATCTTTTCTGTAACTTTGTTTTGAGATGTTATGAAAAGTGTTCACTCAATAAGAAACCCGGATCTTTAGACGGAGTGAACATATCTCCTGGAAACAGTTTTGACAGGATATGGATATCGTAGAGTAAATGCAGATAGAGTCGCTGAATGCTACTCGTCTGCATGCCAGTTACAAACATCTCGTAAATACGATTGAGATCGTGTGAAATACCTTGGAGAATTTAAAGCGCACCCTTTTTGCCGGTAACACTATTAACGTAGCAATTTACGAAGCGGCAATACAAAAAGCTGCTCGTGAACACCACTTGACCAGACGTCGATCGAACGAAATGCGATCTAGTGCATCCGTACAGTGTGTTGGTCAATTTCATACAACGTGTCAAAAAAATGGTGTCTAAACTACAGCTCAAATCTAGATCTAAGTAGTATAGGATAAAAGTGAGATGCGAAGTCAGGTATTAGTCGAGTGATCTACATAGGCAGGCTAGTATTTGTATTTCTAAATTAAGTATTAGTTCGCCATGTACATACACGAAAGCGAAATGTGTCACCTTCATCACTATACCTATCGGGATTTTTCAGTGTTTATCATAGTTTCTCATGGTTTGTCAAAAGGTGGTTCCAGATGTCCTCTATCATCCTTTGACACAAATGGTCTCCAGAATGCCTTTTTTCATGAACGGTTCTTGATTTACTTCTTCTATGATGAGTTAATAAATATTAACGATATGGTCAGGGTATTTCGATGCATCGAAGGCGCACCTGCTTTGTTTATGCCAGGTGGCTAGACAGACGCAAGAGGGAGAAGCCTGTCATAACGGCATACATTGAGTACCCTACTCTAACGCTGAAATGATGGTTACAAAGTCCACGTCAATTTATTGTTGGTATTTCGTACAACGTGAACTATTCGCGTATTTTTCCGACTATAACATCAGAAGTGGGATAGAACCCATTCGTCCTACTGGCTTACGTGAGTTCTGATTTCGTGCGATGTATTGTGTCGAAAAGCACACTGAAGAAATTGAATTTGCATTTTCGGAGTGCCCTACTGGATTCAGTGGTTTAAAAAGTAACGGGTTCCCTTTTGTGAATGTGAACCGACGCAACGTGTAAAACGTGTATGAAACGATGTACCATTAGCATACCTCTGATATCAACACTGACAACGGTCGGCGCATGGAGCATTTGAACGTAGTGATCGATCAAAGTACGGGCTGGGTAGCCGAGACGTTAGCGCATCGAGCTGATAACCACTCGACTCGAAGGTTCGCGGGTTCGAAACACTGCCTTGGAAGTTAATTTCGGGCCTTGGATGTTATGTTATTTATATTACGTCGGTGCAAGATCAACATAGATCTGTCGCATCGCTGGAGCTAGTTGATTCCATAATCAGTTACCAGTAGATGGCTTGTACAGAGTTGATACTACGGCGCCGGCAAAAAGGGTCAGATGATGAGAAAATGCTCAATTTCATTATTTCACAGGATTAATGTAGTCACGATCGCAATTCACTTGGTCCATTGTAGCTTTTTATGCAAAACCTAAGAGGTGTGATTTCAATTAAAGTTAGCAATATCGTACATTTGTACAGAGACTACCACATCATCAAGAAACATCAAGACCTATGCCGTACTGGATATTGAAATGAGATGCAAACCACTAAGCGAGCTATCAATGCATCTAAATTTTGTGTTGTTTTATCCTATTTTACGATATACACTGAGAACCAAACTTGTCTGACGGCTTGAGTTCAATGTGTACGAGGAATAAATGTGTATATAGACACATGTTAGAAAGAGATAGAAGCCGGCTGGATAGCGAAGCTCATCACCGCGTTGCCTAGCACGCTGACGCGACAATCCTCCGCGATGCCAATATGTTACACCAGTTCCTTGAATTAAGATGCAAGTTAAAAATATGCCTTAATTTATTCTCTATGTCTAAATAATGGTTTTATTTTGAGCGAACACATTTTTGAATTGTGTTAAATCTGTTTAGGATTGATTCCCGAGGAATGGAAGGTCAGTATAACGCCACAAATTTTGCAACATTGCATCATTAGTTCGCTTGGCAACACCGCATCTCGTACATTCCAAGGCAAGGTTTCCTTCATGATCATAGATGAGCGACTTTTGTCAGGACCCATCTAGCGGTCATTGGGGAGTGTCGTCCAGCTCAAAATGGCTTTCACCTGCGTAAATGCAAGCAATGATAATTTGTACTGGGTAATGTTCCAAAATGCCGCAAAATGTAACAATAACTCAGGATGTGTTGATTTTATCACCAGCGGTGGAAATCAAAGATAATTGTAGAATAAATTAAAACACTAAGTCGCATTAAAATTGAAATAAATAACTCTAATCAAGATGAAAACAAGATATTAAACTATATGTTCGAACAGAGTCCTTTGTTGGGTTTGACAATAACCTAACTTATTGTAGAAGCCTGTGCAAACGTTTTCTGGTGTAACATACTGGCATCACGGCAGATGGCACGACGTTCTGCGTCACCGTCGCCAGACAATGTGGTGACGACCTTCGCTCTTCAGCCTACTTCTATCTCTTTCTAACATGTGTTAATACACACTTCTCGCGTTTCTCTCTGGTACTCATTGAACTTGAGCCGTCAGATAAATTTGGCTGTCCCTGTATATGGGTAGGCATACACGATATCTTTTTTGATATCTCTATTTAGAATTTTTGATAGTACGCAAGTATATAGCTGCTTTTCAAAATGGTGGAATATCCCTTACTTAATTAAGTTTACTACAGGAGTAAAATGATATCAGGGTAGACGTTGTTTATTTTGGATAGATTTTTAGGGCTACTGCAAGAAATTACATTTCAACTAAAGAGAATCGTGAAAAATCAGGCAGCCGATGTTCAGTTTCCTAAAAATTTAACAAACACGTTGGTAATTTTCAGTCCTTGTGGTAAGTTTTTCAAAATCATAATTATAGAAATTACTGTACTGCTATTGAAATACTAAGGGTGAGTTTACGTTCCGGGTTGTGGAGCGCATAGCACCAAACTCGCTTATTACGACCGACGTACATAAAAAAAATATCTACTACCAGGTGAGGTCAAAAATGTTGATCGGCTTTCAAGTAGAATTGCCTAGCAACAAATAAATAACGACACCTCCCTTGGTCGCCTTGCTGTGTTCAAAATTAGGATTAATTCAAACATCGCTGGCGCTCAATTTATTTTGCCGCCATATGGGAGTCGAAAAGTGGCACCCACTTAACACCCATAAGAACGATTAATAAACGACAGTTTATCGCCCGATCGTGGACAAATGTATATACTTATACGTATATACTGGGTGTTACCATTGATTGATTGGGAAAATCTATTTATGGCATATTATACATGACATTTGAGGGCACATTTCTAAAATATTGCCAATTATACAGGGTGTCCCAATTTTGACCTAGAAGATGGATATAACATACTATGACGTTTTGGTAATTAGCTACTGAGATGTAAGGTGTTTTGTCCAGAAAAACCGTCCACTTCGGCAACCCCTCAATCCGTCATTTTGAAATTTGGAGTGCTGAATTTTGTATCAAAAAAAAAACTTACACACCTCAGCTTTTATCTTATTTGTTATTTTTGCGAATTTGTGTTTTTGCTCAAACAGGGTGGTCAAAAACGCGAATTGTACTTTTTTTAAAAATTTAATATATATATATATATATATTTATATATATTCTTTTCGGATTTTGACTCTTGGCATCTATTGCCGTATCTTCTTTGTTTTCGAGGAACAAATAAAAACAACTGTTCTATCTGAAGCATGCTCAGGAATGTCCACTAGTATTTATGGCCTATCACTAAGTAACACCCTGTATGAGGTCATTGAAATCTGAGAAAATTGCATGTACATCATGTTTTAGGTTGTACCAGTTTTTTCTTTTTCATTTTTGTGCTTCCTCATAGTCATAGCTTGCTTTATTTGGTATGGCCTAACAATTATTTCCAACGGGAGATCAAAGCAAGGATTTTTCACTCGAAAGTAATTTGCGTAGTTCTCCTCCTGCATATCTTTGACCTCATTCAACAGATTTAAATGAGTGTCTGGATCCGTACAACAACAAAGCCCCGTGTGACGAAACTTCTGCCTAACTCGAACATTTTTAATATGTAGTTCAGGGCCGGAACAACGGTATGGGGAAAAATGTCCATACGTGGTGTTGGCAACAGTCTAAAAATATTTTTCTGCACTGGGGATGCTCGTACCGTGTCATGGGAAATACTCCCGATTATCTCAAATAGCTCAGGCTCTGAGGTAGTTATTTTTGAAATGCTGAATAATCTTTCAGATAGACATATCTATACAGGGTGACTTTGAGTCATTAATTTTCAGATAATGATTGTAGAAGGAAGATAAACCAAAATATGTGTGTAAAAATAAAAAAAAAATAACAAAAAATTTTTACCTTGTTTTATAAAGTATCCTCCCGACAAGTATTTCAGTGCGGACCTGTATTTGATCGTGAGGTCCCCTGTGAGGTCTTAAGTCACCTGATTGACGAGCCCGTTGTACTACATTAACAAAGGCACGAGGGGTTGATTGCACTCGATTGGGAAACCGATCCGCATAAACATGTGCCATTTTTTATTTCGTTTGAGCCACGCAACAGACACTATTCACACGCGTTACCGACTGACACTGACTGTATGTATAACTGAACTGAATAAAATAATTGTAAAAACATTCCAAATTCTTTCGCTTTTTTGTTTCCGATGCGATGAACCGATAAGGTGGATTATATCCGTTGTTGCCAAACACGAGCACATGATATTATTATTGAGACAGGGCGGTACTCAAACTTCCAAAGGGCTATAACTTTGTTACTTTAATTTTACCAGAAAAATGGTAAAGGAAAAAACATTTCTTTTGATCAGATCTACTCACTGTTAAAATAAATGACCCAACTTCGAAGTATTTGTAGGTAAGGTATGTTACGATTATGAACATTGAAGAATTCAATGTAGGTATCTTTGCTTTTCAATGTAAATTTTGAAGCAGGTTTCTGCGATTATTCACGCTAAAATCCACTTTCCACGAGAAACAAAGAAACATTGCGATATAAAATTATCGTAAAGGAAACCAAGCAAACATTATTCAACCACATTGATTTGACGGTAATAGTGAATTGTTCATCACCTTGATCTGAGGATACATACCGCAAAGGCCAAAAGATTTTCATATATTATTGAAAACGTGTCCAACGGATATTATCTTGTGACGAATAGCTTAAGGCCGCGATCTACTTGAAAATGTCTAGGGTTATGCCATCTGAATCCCGTTCGGCATCAGACTACGTATAAAAATAGGCTAGAATGGACTGAAGTTAACTAGTTTTATCAAGAGGCACCATAGAGGAAGTTTCAGGGTCGACAATGAGCTTTTTGGGGTGGACATGACAAAGGGCCAGGCACAAAACATATGGAAAATGGGTCCCAGTCGATTTGTCTGAAAATTAATCGTGATATGATTCTTGCTTTTCCAAGCAAATGTGTCCATGGAGCAAAGCAATCCCGATAAAGATCGCCTGTCTTGCAAAAATTGTGAATGTGCCTATTGTCAGGCCAGTGTCAGGGCAAGTTGATTTTTAACTGTTTACGCTGGAATAGATCTGGCATGAGTTGATCGCGATTTCAGGAAACTTTAAAGACAAGAAGTTTTTCAAGGGAACAGTTTATGTCTTACTTTCAATGCATTTGGAAACCAACAAAGATTATACAGGGTGGCGAATCGAAAACGAAACAGACGCATTTACTGGCAGCTCAGTTTTTTTTTAGAAAAACGCTCAGACCACTCGATTTTGTTTTCGAGGGGGACACAAGTTTGGCAAAAAATCACGTTAGCACGTGCAGCCCCCTAAGCGGGGGTGACACCACCCCCAAAATCTTAAATGGAAAGGGGGGTCGAGTGATACCTTATTTTAAAGGTCTTTCAATTCGCTTTATAATGATATAAAATTAATGTACTTCAGTTCAGTAGTTTTGAAGATTTATTGATTTAAAGCTTAAATAAAACTAATACATCATCATTAGTGGAGATTAATACATTTGGTAGCAAAGTAATTTAAAAGTGAAGAATGAACTGACCCGTTAGGCAAGTAAATGTTGAAAATGGCCACCATGACTCTCCATGTAGTAATAAAGATTTTGCTCAAAATGTTGCCGCACATTTTGCAATATTTGAGGAGTAATTTGAAGGCACTCATTCACAATTCCTTGTCGCAGGTCTTCTAATGATGTTGGCTGAGTAGCATAGATTTTGCTTTTTAAATGACCCCACATAAAGAAATCCAAAGGTGATAAATCTGGCGATCTTGGGGGCCATTCAATGGCACCTCTTCTACCAATCCCTCGATCTGGAAACGTCTGATCTAAATATTGTCGAACACGTAATGCGTAATGTGGTGGGGCACCATCCTGTTGGAACATCAACCTATTCGCAATGTACCGCCGATCATTCTGATTTTCAATTATGGCTGATAATGCAGGATCTATGGCGTCTTCCAGTAATTCCAAATACTTTTCACCGGTCTAATATAAAGGTAAGAAAAAAGCACCAACTAAATAATCGCCAAAAGTACCAGCCCAAACATTTAATTTTTGTGGCTGCTGTGTATGAACCTCATGATAAATTCTGGGATTAGAATCGGACCAATATCGACAGTTATGACGATTTACTACACCATTTAAGAAAAAGGAACATTCGTTGGAAAAGCAAGTGTTGAATAGAAAATGTTCATCGTTTATAATTCGTTCACTCATATCTTCACAAAATTGTAATCGCTGATCAAAATCGTCTTCATTAAGTTCTTGTACCAGGTGAATTTTGAAAACTATGGGGCTTTAGAATCGGTTGGACAGTACGTCGACTAATACCACACAAAGTCTCCAATTTGAGGGTACTTAACGTAGGATCTACATAAACTTGCCCTAAAACCCCCACTTCCATTGCTTCGTTCCTTATCGGATTTTCAATGTTGCGTTCTTTATTGGCGACTGACCCAGTTTCCCGAAATTAAGCTACAAGTTCTAGAACATATTTTCGATGCACGTTACTGTTCTCATGTCGCTCATTAAATATTTCTGCTGTTCTATTAGCGCACTGATAATTTCCGAAAAATATTTCGATAATTTCAACTCTTTCTGCTGTGGAATATACCATGGTTAATTTATGTAATAAAGCATTACAAGTTATTTTAGCAACAAAGTTTGGTCAAACCAATCGCAAACTATGTGTCTACTAAATTCCTATTTAAAATAAGTACGAGATATTTCCTTATCTTTCTTCAAGAAATAACTTTTTGCCACAAAAAAAACGCTCTAATATAATAAACCATGGGCGTAGTGAAGAAAAGCATTTATTTATTAAGTAAATTCTTTAGTAAAATTTCTTCCGAAAGTAGTACAAACTAATCTGATGTACCTATTAAAGTCTACTTTAAGCTTTAAATCAATAAATCTTCAAAACTACTGAACTGAAGCTCATGAATTTTACATCATTATAAAGGGAATTGAAAGACGTTTAAAATAAGGTGTCACTCGACCCCCCTTTCCATTTAAGATTTGAGGGTTGGTGTCACCCCCGCCCAGGGGGCTGCACGTGTTAACGTGATTTTTTGCCAAACTTGTGTCCCTCTCGAAAACAAAATCGACGGGTCTGAGCGTTTTTCAAAAAAAAAAAACTGAGCTGCCAGTAAATGCGTCTGTTTCGTTTTCGATGCGCCACCCTGTAGTCGCAAAGCATACGTTTTCCTTAAACAAAATATTTACATTGCAAAAAATGTTACATCCGTTCCAGATTACAAAGGATTTCTTTTGTACGGTTTACCTATAGTCCATACGGTACTCGTCACAAAACGTTTTTAGAATGTGTCTAGAAGCGGCGATGAAAACGACTGTTTAAATAAAGAATTCTAAGCTTTGGGAGAAAAAGTCGGACACGTACTTGTATTAAATAGTCATTGATGACATTGATGTCTCTGTATCGTTAAATCAGTTGGGTATAAATTGGAAAATGCGTTCTTCTGTGAGAGGAAATCAAAGGCAGCTGTCTCGTTCAGTTACCAAGACAAGACGGGGTAGTTCGAGAGTTAGTCAAATACTGCATGTACCAAATCTAGGAGCTCTTATAAAATAGCTCATGGTCTTATTGATAGGTACCACTCTCCGATAATTGTCGAAGGTAGATTAGCGCATCAGCTCTTAGCAACGGCGCAGGAGGCAACCGCCGAAGATAACCGCAAAAGAAATTTACTCACGATTTTAAAACCCAATGAGTGTCGAATTATCAAAAAGGTTATGAGAGTACGGAGGATTTGCCAGATGATCTGGCAATGATCAATGGTCATTACTGGTAAATCTGGTGTCCGAACCCTAGGTACATGTGGTTTTTCGTGATACTGGAGTTTGGTTATTCTTTGCAAAAGTTCACTGAAACTGTTCGATATGACGGAAGCAGACAAAACAAGAAAATGCAATACCCAGAAACTACGTACACATTATTGCATTTTTTCTTCAAACTTGAAAATCAACATGACTTTAATTTGACCTTGTTAGGTCATAATCAAAGGCAGGGAAACAAACACGACTTTTCTGTGTCCTTGAGAGCTACGTGTCCTATTGACTTTCTTAATTCTCGAGCAACTCGTGCCAGATCTATTTCAGCATAAAAATATGAAAATCAACTTACTTAGTAACTGACTTGGATACGTTCAACATGACGCCCCCCAACATCTTCCTACAAGGTGAATTAATGAAATATTTGTTTTAGTATAATGATTCCCAGAGTTTTTGTCCGAGAATTACAATCGGCCCATTCACCATTTTCGCAAATCAGGCAATCTATCCGCCTATTTCTCAGAAACTAATCATAGGATTGCTTTAATCCCATAAATACCGGGTGCGCCATCTTTTATGTCGGTATTGAAACATCGAATGACTTTGATATTTACCAACCGAGTGATTGGGTTATACGTGTTTCCGAAACGTCAATTTACTACAATTTTAGTCATGAATCGCTTTACACTGAAACAACGCGCCGAAATTGTCACAATATATACTAAGTGACATATAAATCCGAACACCCAGTTTAAATGGTATTATTTTAATAATATTTTGTATAAGTACTTAATGAAGCATAATATGTAAATGATAAAAATTTCAAAATGATTGCACTGCTTTAAAGCCCTTTGACCTTTAATAATGTGTGGATGCACCATGATGTGCTACGCATTCTCCAACGCGCTTAGGCATGCTTCTGATCAGGTGGTCAATGTCCTCCTGCGGTATCTCATTCCAGGCAACCACCAACTCCTCTCGAAGTGCTTCTAGAGTCTGAGGAGGACGTTGCAAATTGAGCAATCTCCTACCCATCATATCCCACACGTGCTCAATTGGGGATAAGTCGGGAGATCTTGGTGGCCATGGTAACAATGTGACATCATTATGTTGAAAGAAGTCTATTGTAACTCTTGCAACATGTGGTCGGGCATTATCTTGTTGGAAAGTTGGATCTGCCAGGGTGTCAAGATAGGGTAAACGATGGGGTTCTAGAGCTTCGTGGATATAACGCTGCGCGTTCATGTTACCTCTGATGAAGATTAAAGGTGACCTGGAACCATAAGCTTTAGCACCCCAAACGATAACTCCAACAGTGTGATGAACATGTCTTTCAACAAAAAACTGTGGATTCCTCCTTTCACCACATCGCCTTCTAACCCTGGCACGACCATCGTGCATGCCTAAACAAAATCGAGACTCGTCACTAAAGACCATTCCTGATCCCAGAGTGACCGTTGACTGCACCACGGTCCCTTAAGGCCAATAATCTTAGGCGGCGATCTTCACGGTCTGTTGTTCTACGGCGGCGTCCAGTGCCCCTTGCTCTTTGCGTACGGCCTTCTCGAAGCCATGCCTGACAACACCTAACCACAGTGTCTGCACTTCTTTGCACTCTAACTGCAATTGCCCGAAAAGAAAGTCCACCTTCCCGAAGTCCCACTATACGGCCCCTATCAAACTCACTAAGTTGACGAAATCGTACAGGACTCCGTACTCTAGGCATCGTAACCGATCGTAAAGGATGTCAAGAACCAAAATCCGCCAACGTTGATTCTTTACTGCGGCTGAAATATTCATTTTTAGAGCGTTAGTGAATTAAAAAAAAGCAGTATAAAAACCGGAATGTCCAACTGATAAGGCTGAAAATTTTTTCACTTGTTATTTACAGTAAGATAAATACATTCACCAACTTTTATTAAAATAAAACCATTTAAACTGGGTGTTCGGATTTATATGTCACTTAGTATACATTGTAAATCGTCGTTCAGTTGTGTTACCGCAACGTGCATATCGGTAAAAATATCACGGCAAACAGTCACCGTCTGACAACACTATCCGTCGTTTGGTTGACAGTGGGAGATCGTCAACATACCGTTCATCAACGACCAAGATGTTCCAATGAATTGGTTGAAGCGGTCAGAGACAGCGTTGCCCAGAACCCAAAAGTGTCGTAAAACGGGCACATTTTGTTTTGGCCACTTGATAGATCTTGTGTTCAAAAATTAGTCCCAATAAATTGTAAAGGACCATATTCAATAAAAATACCCGATAATATAGAAATGATATACACGGTATTGAAAGTCCATAAATTCAATTTTTATAAATCAACAATACCTATTCTCATTGATATTATTTTTCTAAGCGGCTCTATGTACACGGATTTTCATGTGTGCAAAAGTTGGCTTAGATACTATACATTTAAGGTCCATTTGACATACAGGATGTCAATCTACTTTACGCCGTTTCTCCATTAGTATTTCTCTAGCATTCAAATACGACTCATCAAATTTGCATCACTCACTTCAATTAAAGATTAAATTCATGTTAAATGGAACGCTTAGTACACGTCTTGGTTCATTTTTAATGAGGTATTTCGGCTAATAGTCCCACCATCAGACGTTCTGAGGACAGAACAATTATTTATTAATAACATGCGGATGTTACAATGGTAGTTGAATTAGGAATCCAATAATCCCCGTGTGTTATAAATATTATCAAATCCTAAGTATACTCAAAATGATACGGGAAAAAAGCTCTTAGGAACCGAACAGGACACATAATGTTAAGAATAAAGATTAGGATTTCTTTTCCGAGAGATTTGCGTGTTTTTTGTAATATAGTGAATTACCGAATGCTATAGTTGATTCCCTCATCTTCTATTCTATCGATAATTTTTTTGAAGACTTCCATATTTTCCCAGGTATAAAGAAGATTTTTGCATATAAACGGTAATATTTTTAGAGCATTGGTAAAGGTGGAGTGATGGTTTCTAGTTTCATTAATATCCCTCACGTCAAATTTCAGCTTGTCGTTTTTTCCGAGGGTTCGGTAAAATGTTGTTCAATTCAATTCTTTATTTGGGTTAGGTACACCAGCGTGTTTACACAAGTCAGAAAAAAAATAATACAAAAGCAGTCTGACAAATGACTGATGTTCAAATTAAACAGAAATATATCAACTCACGATATGATGCATCATCATCCAATAAAAGCAGATACAGCAAGTCTTATAAGTTGTAAAAAACAGGAGACAGGACATATACACATACGTATATACATACACACATATACATATATATATATATACTAAGTGACATATAAATCCGAACACCCAGTTTAAATGGTTTTATTTTAATAAAATTTGGTGAATGTATTTATCTTACTGTAAATAACAAGTGAAAACATTTTCAGCCTTATCAGTTGGACATTCCGGTTTTTACACTGCTTTTTTTTTAATTCACTAACGCTCTAAAAATGAATATTTCAGCCGCAGTAAAGAATCAACGTTGTCGGATTTTGGTTCTTGACATCCTTTACGATCGGTTACGATGCCTAGAGTACGGAGACCTGTACGATTTCGTCAACTTAGTGAGTTTGATAGGGGCCGTATAGTGGGACTTCGGGAAGCTGGACTTTCTTTTCGGGCAATTGCAGTTACAGTGCAAAGAAGTGTAGACACTGTGGTTAGGTGTTGTCAGCCATGGCTTCGAGAAGGCCGTACGCAAAGAGCAACGGGCACTGGACGCCGCCGTAGAACAACAGACCGTGAAGATCGCCGCCTAAGATTATTGGCCTTAAGGGACCGTTTCTCTCCACTACCAGATCCATTGCAAATGAATGGTTTGCAGAACACGGAAGACCTAATGGCATGCGAAGTGTTTACCGACGAATGAGAAGTTTTGGCTTGTTTTCATACCGGCCACACTGGGTCCTCCCTTTAACTCGAGAACACCAACGTAATCGCCTTGAGTGGTGCAGACAACGGTCACTCTGGGATCAGGAATGGAACAGTATTGTCTTTAGAGATGAGTCTCGATTTTGTTTAGGCATGCACGATGTTCGTGCCAGGGTTAGAAGGCCACGTGGTGAAAGGAAGAATCCACAGTTTTTTGTTGAAAGACATGTTCATCACACTGTTGGAGTTATGGTTTGGGCTGCTATAGCTTATGGCTCCAGATCACCTTTAATCTTCATCAGAGGTAACATGAACGCGCAGCGTTATATCCACGAAGTTCTAGAACCCCATCTTTTAACCTATCTTGACACCCTGGCAGATCCAACTTTCCAACAAGATAATGCCCGACCACATGTTGCAAGAGTCACAATAGACTTCTTTCAACATAATGATGTCACATTGTTACCATGGCCACCAAGATCTCCCGACTTATCCCCAATTGAGCACGTGTGGGATATGATGGGTAGGAGATTGCTCAATTTGCAACGTCCTCCTCAGACTCTAGAAGCACTTCGAGAGGAGTTGGTGGTTGCCTGGAATGAGATACCACAGGAGGACATTGACCACCCGATCAGAAGCATGCCTAGGCGCGTTGGAGAATGCGTAGCACATCAGGGTGCATCCACACATTATTAAAGGTTAAAGGGCTTTAAAGCAGTGCAATCATTTTGAAATTTTTATCATTTACTTATTATGCTTCATTAAGTACTTATACAAAATTTTATTAAAATAAAACCATTTGAATTGGGTGTTTATATGTCACTTAGTATACATTAAAATGGTAAGACATATAAAAAATTGTTGCTTAAATACTCGTTGATCGAGTAAAATGTTTTAGTAGTCAGATAAGCATTAAATTTTTTTCAAAGGCTTTCGCATCCAGTTTTCTTTATACGGTCTGGCAACAGATTACAAAAAACCATTCCATAATAGTTTGTGCCGTTCCTGATGGTTTGAAGACGGCTATGAGGTATTAAGATCTTATCCATATTTCTGGTTCTATAACTGTGGGTAGTATATTGGTTCAGGCTAGTCTTTATATACATGAAACATGTGAAGATGTAAAGAGAAGGTACTGACAGGATTTTCAATTCTATGAAAGCTTCCTTGCAAGGTTCCGGGAATTTGAGGCCAGCTGTGTATCGCAAGCAACGTCGTTGTAAGGTAAAAACTTTTGACGAATGGGATTAGTGACCCCAGTTTAACAATGCATATGAAATTCTTGATTAAAGTAGGAATAATATGCTAGAAGAAGAACAGACTCAGAGACATTTAGTTTCAAGTTCCTTAGCAAATATATATATTTTGCTAATGTACCGAGAACATGAATTACATCAGTTTCCCACGACAAGTGTTCAACAATGTAAACCCCTAATAACTTCATGGATTTTAGTGTATTGGTGTCGTGCTGCCTCAGGCTAAGAATAATCATCTGAGACTTGGTTTCTTCGTTCCTGAGTACTGTATGACTTACCTATCTACAGTGAGAATATGCGCATCCCTCCTTCTAATCCAAGATACGGACTTGTTGCCGAGCTGCTTGATCTTGCAGGGGATGTAAGCGTGGGTGCCTAGCTGGGTGGTGATATTGGTCGTGGTGCTAGGATCGAAATAGGGGCCGGTGTACAAGCCCGTGAAGCGCTTCACTGCGTGAGCTGCTTCCCCTTCATGGAAGACTGCAAAAAAAATAATAAAAAATAGTAAACACAAAAATGTACACACACACACACACACAATGCGGTTTTAGAGGAAAGTTGATCAAATAATGAACTTGCAGATTACAGATTACAAAATAAAAGGGTTGGCTTGCTAGCCTGTAGGACGCTTTCATGGATTCCTTGATTTTCATATTCCTTTCTCATCTTTAGAAAGGCTGGAGTATTTCTAGGTTTCTACAGTTCCGTGTCAGCGTCAGCGCTCACTTATTGTGGGGTTAGGTTTTCTTTTTGAATCTTAAGAAAATTCAGGCTGATAAAACAGAAGTTTAATCAGCCTGAAATTCCTTAGAATTAAATAAGAAAATATATCCTCAAATAGAGCGCTGAGACGAAACAGTAGAAATCTAGAAATACCTCTGCTTTTCTGGACGATAGAAAAAACTATGAAAATCAAGGAGGCCATAAAGGAGCCTATAATTGTAGGAATGACTGGCGATACGACCACTGTGACCCAAATGGATCTATTGTGCCTCATATATGCAGAGGTTCCAAGTTGGTTGACGTCGTAATGTGTACGATAGAGACGCGCGAGATGCGTGCAATATGTATATAAGAAAGAATGCGGCGATGGTATCCGTGACCTCGTACTCGGGTTGCTAGGAAACGGGGTGCTGCTATCTCTCTCTAACACACGCATTGCATGCTTCCCGTACACATTACGACGTCAGTGGTACTTGGTTTTCAATGTATACTTTCTAAAGCACTGTGTTCAGCCTTGATCCTTTAATCAAACTCCACAGCCTTGCATGTAGCTTATCTGAAATCGTACTGGTGTTTCCTCATGCTCTCTCCAGAAACGGCATGTAGACTCTTCTGCCTGAAGTAACAGCCTCATATGTCAATCTATGGTTTGTTCGTACAGTAGTCGATGGCTTGTCGGTGACTGTCAAAATCAGAATCAGAGAGATGTTACCTTCATGCTGATGACGTTCGCAGAGCGACGAATCTTGTTCATGAAGTAAGAAATGCTCTTCATGAATTCCGCAATGAGCTATGGAACGACTTTCTGGTGGGGATGCTTGACTCAAGCATTCCTCTCTGGAAGGTGGCGAAGTCGCTCAAAAACGGAAAGCGTGAACAAATCCCACACATCCACGGTCCTGGAGGCATTGTCTCCAGGTCAGAGGAAAAGGTTGAGGTTTTCGTCGATGCCATGGAAAGACAGTTCTCTCCCAACTATGATCTTGATAATGACCTCGACGAGGAGCAACATATCGTAAGATTTGTCAGGAGATATTTTAGCGCAAACGGTGTCAGTGACATTCGGTGATTTTTCTTCATCAGAAGATTCTTCTTCAACCGAAGATTTGCTTAGCACATCAGCGGCATCTCCCGCGATCCCGCACTGCATACTAGCAGAGATTCAAGGTCATATTAAAGACCTTAAAGTGCGTAAATCACATGGGGAGGATCAAATCACTAATAAGGAGCTGAACCTGTTTTCGCGGAAGTTCTTAACCTATCTCGTGCCATGCTAAGGATCCAGTGCTTCCCATCCGCGTGGAAGATCGCTGAAGTTATAACGATTCCAAAGAAGGTGGGTTCGACATTTCCCCAGGATTATCGTCCCATTAGCCTGCTGTCAGCTCCGTCAAAGCTCGCTGAAAAGGTGATTCTACGTCACCTTGAGAATTTCTCGTCAGATCACCATGTGATTCCTGACGTGCAATTCGGTTTTCGGTGTGAACATAGTAAGGAGCTACAGGCGGTTAGGCTGGTGGAACGAGTAGCCATAGGATTCACCCTTAACGAAAGTACTGGCATCTTGCTTTGGGATGTCTCAAAAGGATTTGACAAGGTGTGGCACGCGGGCCTCCTGTATAAACTAATCCAAAAGGGCTTCCTTTTTTGGCTTCTAAATCTGAAATCCTTCCTTGAAGGTAGGAAATTTCGGATCAAAATTGACAATGTCCTGTCGACAACACGGCTGATTACAGCCGGCGTCCCTCAGGGCTCGGTCCTTGGACCTATCCTTTACTAACTGTACATCCATGACGTCCCTAGTCCCAGCAACTGTGAAGTCTATCTCTATGCTGACGATACTGCATTGGTGGCTCAGTCGTAATCTGGTCACCTAGTCCATGACAGGTTGCAAAGTGCGGTGGAGGAAGTATTAGATTGGGCGGATCGGTGGCTAATTAAAATTAACCATTCGAAAACGCAGGCAATCTACTGTACAAAAAGACGTCGCGGCGTACCGTCTGAAGTTTCAATGAATGGATTTCGTATACCATGAGAATCCTCCGCTAAGTATCTCGTTGTCATTCTGGGCAAAGGGATGACTTGGCGGAACCATATAGAAGCGCTAAAAACTAAATTCCAAATTACGTTTCGACAGCTTAACCATTATTATGTAAACATTCAAAATTAAGTTTGATTAACAAGATTTGACTCTATAAGGTGGTCATAAGACCAGCAATGACTTACGCATGTGCGACTTGGTGTTTTATTGCTAAAACACACATGCGAAATCTGCAGGTTCTGCAAAGCAGCCTTGCGCACTATTGCTGACGCCCCATGGCATGTCTCTAACGAAACTTTACATAGAGACCTCGATGTCCCTTACCTAAAGGACAACATTAAGCAACAGACGCAGCGGTGCTATAGTCTAGCGGAATCGCACATCAACCCTGTGTTGCGCGAGTCAGCGGACTACACAGTTGAGCAAGTTCGCAAGCACAAAAGGCCGCGGTTCGCACTGTAATCAAAATTAATTCGTGAACTAGGAACAACCAAAATTGGAGCATTTTGACAAAATCTTTAGAAAAAATCGAATATTTTTAGACCATATCAAAATCTGTGAAGTGATTTTAACAATGCCTAAACGCTGTCTATCCTAAAATATTCTCTTCTTCCCTTTGCTCTCGTTCTTCCTTCTCTCCTTTCCTTCCATTTTTTCTTTAAAATTGTCTGGTTTCTGGGTTACCAGACCTGACAGATTTACAAGCTGACACTGTGACTCAAGAGCTAGGGTGCCACGGACCGTTCTGATAACCAACGATGACTTGAACTTTGAGATGTTACCTGTTCGTACAGTTTCTGACTGTTTGCCGTCAGCTAGTCCGCTGTTCGTACAGAACCTTCTGACAATTCAGAGAACGCCAGTCAATCAGTGACAGTGACAGCTATCAGAATGAATCGAAACTATCTTAAGGACTAATTTTGCTTCGCAAAAAACATTTACTGATCGATGACTCTTCTCTAACGGACAATCTGGGGACACTTTCGCACCGGTGCGCCGTCGGCGATCTAGCTCCCTTCTACCGCTAAGCTAAAGGCTTTGCTCCTAAAAGCTCTCATCGATGACAGATTTCGTCACCGGGTACACCCAGACAGAAGGACATTTGTGCAAGTGTACCAAAGACTTCGTGATACAGGAAGCGTTCAGCCCACTAATATTCGCCCTCGTGAAGGACAGGTTACTGTAGAGCAGGAGGAACAAATTTGCCTGTCTTTGCCCTAATTGGCGGTTCCACCCTTCTAGGGACTTCTTCTTGGTTCAATTTCGTAAGGACTGTTGAGTGCGTGCTCTTGTCACGCCAGTGAAAGGCTCTGGACTTATAAGGCTATTGGCCACACCCTGTTGGGCTAGCTCATCTGCATTTTCATTTCCTTGGTGCCCTTCATGCCCTGGTACCCAGACCAATAAAAAAATAATAAACTTGGTGATGTACCTTTAAATTACACATCACAGAGAAAGGAATGAGGTTACCTACAAAGCAAAATGCATTACATATATTGGTAGAATCGAGAAGGATTATTATAGATTGTTCCATGTTTTTGCAAGGAACAACCTTTATAATTAATTGTGGAGGATGAGTGCTATTAAGTTGGTCAGTGCTGGATTAATCCAGCGCAGGGCCTGTAGCAAATTATATCAAGTGGCACTTAGTCTGCTTTAGGTTATCGAATTTATGGTATTAAATACAACAACGCTCTTCTAGATCTAATTTGGGTAAAATTAGAAATGATACTTGAGCAAATAATATTCAATATTCATCAACGTGATGTTATTAAGCCGTTCTTGGATCATCGTGTTCCTTAACTCATTTTTTGGACGTTTTGACGTTGAGAAAGGACGTTCACCACAGCAGTTGGTGATCACGAGAGGCAAATTAATGCGCACATACATCTATTAAACAAGATTCTGAAGAATTATTCACCAAAAGCTTGTAAAAATGCATCTCCAAAGCCACATGCTTCTTGCTGTCAATAATACCAGCCTCATCAGATTTAAGCAACGCAGAAAACTGCACTAATTCTCTCCAAATCATCTTCATACGCACGAATTTTATACATATTTCTACTTTTCTCAAGAATGGATTACATCGAAAGTACTATTATTATCTTCCGAATGTAAATATTATCAATTTCTTGTTGACGGTAGTTAATACAATCCTATTCAAAATGATCGGGTTATTACGACTAGCTTGATGCAGAGATTTAAGGGGCCCAGACTGCGTTTTATGGGACCTCAGTGCTTCCCAATATGACGTCCCAGCATAACCCGGAGGGGGTAGGATCCGCGTTCTTTAACCATACAGGGGTCCCATACGAACTTGGTGCTCCGGGCCCCAGAGCTCTTAGAACCGCCACTGCCTCGATGACAATAGAGATATGATAGAGTTATTTTTGACAGCGATAGCAAATGAGGGTGGTTGGAAAAGCAAGAGTTTTTATGACAACTAGAGTGAACCGTAGCAATTTGACAGTGCTGACTACTTACAGGTTGCTTAATTTTTATTCGATTTTGAGTTAGAGCTAACCCCAAAATTTCAAAACCTTGTTAATTTTTTCATAGAAGCGTTCCGGATATATTTGTGACCAAACCGGATCAGAAATGGTTAGGCTTCGAATCGTAGAACTACAGAACGACAAGTGATCACAAAACTGTAGAACTACAATAA
Organism: Acanthoscelides obtectus; assembly: GCA_963669975.1. Taxonomy (NCBI): domain Eukaryota; kingdom Metazoa; phylum Arthropoda; class Insecta; order Coleoptera; family Chrysomelidae; genus Acanthoscelides; species Acanthoscelides obtectus. The sequence continues at coordinate 25,513,077 of CAVLJG010000010.1, read as the reverse complement.
AAGGATACCTTACCACATCGCATATAACGGGTGATTTTTTAAGAGGTATAGGATTTGATTTTCAAAAAAAAACATTTGAAAAAACGGTTAAATCTTTATTTGAGTCGATAGAACGGTCGATATAATTTAATGTTCAACGATTATTTCATGTAAATGTTGGCCGCGGCTCCGCTTTAGATCGCCCATGCGCAAGGTCCAATTTTGGCACACTCTCTCCAACATATCGGCCGGTATCTCACGAATAAATGCTTCAATATTGGCTTCCAGTGCGTCAATCGTTGCTGGTTTATCTCTGTAGACATTAGCATTAACATGTCCCCACAAGAAATAGTCCAACGGCGTTAAAACACACGATCTAGGCGGCAATTGACGGACCCCAAACGTGATATAAACTGTTCACCGAACTCGCCTCTCAATAGGGTCTTGTTGAAACCACATGTCAGCCAAGTCCAGCTCTTCCATTTTGGGCAAAAAAAAGTTCGCTATCATCGCACGGTAGCGCTCGCCATTCACAGTTACCTTCCGGCCATTGTCGTCTTTGAAGAAGTATGGCCCGATGATGCCACCAGCCCATAATCCACACCAAACAGTGATTTTTTCGGGATGCATTGGTAGCTGTTGCAATGCTTCTGGCTGGTCTTCACTCCAGATGCGACAATTCTGCTTGTTAACGTACCCCTTCACCCAGAAATGAGCTTCGTCGCTGAACACAATTTTTCGATAAAAATGTGGATCTTCCTCCAACTTTGCCAGCGCCCATTCACCAAATTGGAAACGTTGTGGAAGGTCGTGTGGCTTCAATTCTTGCACCAGCTGTATCTTATAAGGTTTTACACCCAAATCCTGTCGCAAAATTTTCCACGTAGTGGAGTAACAGAGGCCCAATTGCTGTGAATGGCGGCGAATCGACATTTCACGGTCATCACTAACACTGGCGGATACAGCCGCAATATTTTCTTCAATCCTCACTCTACGTCTGCGTGTTTAATGTCCAATAATGTAAACTGGGTTCGAAACTTAGTCATAAGCTTCCGAATAGTTCCCTCAGTAGGCCGAACAAATCGCCCATAAATTGGAAGCAGCGCTCGATGCACTCTCTTAACCGAGCATGAATTTTCATAGTAAAATTCAATAATTTGCAAGCGTTGTAAGTTCGAAAAAGAGTGTTGCCAAAAAGATACTAGCAAAAAATCACCCATTATAAAAAAAAAACAGGACGATTCAATTTATTACAATATCACGTTCATTTTTATCTGTGATCATATTTCAACCAATATGTTTTAATAAGTTGAAATTATTTTAATTAAGCTTATCCAGCTTTGCTTTTTTTCCGACAAGAGTGCTGAATAAGGAAAATATAACCTAACGAAATGAGCCCTCCCCTATTCTATATAACCAACGGAGGTTTCTTATTTCGATAACGGATAACGAAGCAGCAAAACAAGACCACTAAAAATTCTCGAATATCAGGGAATTTCCCCTTTAGTTTTGCAATGTCACCAACTTGCATGCATTCAAATTATTTTGTGCTGTGTCTAACGCTCACTTTTAAAAATGAGGGGCGGGTCTATAAAGTTTTGTCCCTACACAGTTCAATTACCATTATGCAGCAAAGGCGTTTGAATTTTCCTAAAGTCGCAGTGTGGTGTGGAATTTCCTCAATGGAATTATTGGTCACTGGTTCTTTGAGGAAAATGAAGTCGCTGTGACAGTGAATTCGGACCTGTATGTAAACATGTTACAGGAATTTTGTTCCAAGGCTGGACTTCCCAGAGCGTCTTCTCTCAATTAGGGGCGCTTTGGAGTGGTCAGCTGGCTCTCCCGATTTGACTCCTTGAAGTTTTTTTCTAAGGGGACTCCACATTTGAAGACCAGCATCCAGGAAGAAATTGCTAGCATAACGCCTGCTTTGCTGACAAGAGACGACAGAAATCGATTAAAACTATGTAAAATAAATCTTTAGGCATGCGCTTACATTGTAAAACAACTACAGATGTTCTGATTAATAATGGGTGATTTTTTTGCTAGTATCTTTTTGGCAACACTGTTTTTGACAGATGACGCGTGAATCGTGTCTTGTGTCATTGTCAAACTTGTTCAGTTTGGTCTATAATTTAACCATGAATCGACTTACGAACGAACAACGCTTGCAAATTATTGAATTTTACTATCAAAATTCATGCTCGGTTAAGAGAGTGCATTGAGCACTGCTTTCAATTTATGGGCAATTTGGTCGGCCTACTGAGGAAGCTATTCGGAAGCTTGTGACTAAATTTCGAACCCAGTTTACATTATTGGACATTAAACCGCCAACACGCAGACGTAGAGTGAGGACTGAAGAAAATATTGCGGCTGTATCCGCCAGTGTTAGTGATGACCGTGAAATGTCGATTCGCCGCCGTTCGCAGCAATTGGGCCTCTGTTACTCCACTAGGAAAATTTTGCGACAGGATTTGGGTGTAAAACCTTATAAGATACAGCTGGTGCAAGAATTGGAGCCACACGACCTCCCACAACGTTTCCAATTTGGTGAATGGGCGCTGGCAAAGTTGGAGGAAGACCCGCATTTTTATTGAAAAATTGTGTTCAGCGATGAAGCTCATTTCTGGTTGAATGGGTACGTTAACAAGCAAAATTGCCGTATCTGGAGTGAAGACCAGCCAGAAGCATTGCAAGAGCTACCAATGCATCCCGAAAAAATCACTGTTTGGTGTGGATTATGGGCCGGTGGCATCATCGGGCCGTACTTCTTCAAAGACGACAATGGCCGGAACGTAACTGTGAATGGCGAGCGCTACCGTGCGATGATAACAAACTTTTTTTTGCCCAAAATGCAAGAGCTGGACCTGGCTGACAATGTGGTTTCAACAAGACGGTGCCACATGCCACACCGCAGAGGAAACAATGGCCCTATTGAGAGGCGAGTTCGGTGAATAGTTTATCTCACGTTTGGGGCCCGTCAATTGGCCGCCTGGATCGTGTGATTTAACGCCGTTGGACTATTTCTTTTGGGGCCATGTTAAGGCTAATGTCTACAGGGATAAACCAGCAACGATTGACGCACTGGAAGCCAATATTGAAGCATTTATTCGTGAGATACCGGCCGATATGTTGGAGAGAGTGTGCCAAAATTGGACCTTGCGCATGGGCCATCTAAAGCGGAGCCGCGGCCAACATTTACATGAAATAATCTTTAAACATTAAATTATATCGACCGTTCTATCGACTCAAATAAAGATTTAATCGTTTTTTCAAATTTTTTGTGTTTTTTTTGAAAATCAAATCCTAAACCTCTTAAAAAATCACCCGTTACAATGGGTTTTCTCAAGTTTTGAAGAAATTGATACATTTTTACGGTCACAAAGCATTAGTACGCGTTGCTCTCAAAAGCGCGAGGCCCCTAACATTTGCTGCTTTTGCTAGATAGCTAGATAGCCACTGGAGTTGGTTCCCCACACTTAGAAAATTACAGTTTTATAGAGATCATCAACATCTTGTTGAAACAAATTTTTTCTGAGGCGTGAAAGTGTTATTGATCACGATTACATGAGGTGATATATTTCTATTTCAGTTGGATGACAGCACATCCAAGGCAATCCAAGTAAAGCCGAGGTCCAGAGGTAATTCCGCAGGTGATTCAACAAGATCCAACGAAATTGCAGGTCAGGATTAAGGAAATTTTGTCATACTGGGAGGTACCCCGAAACAGTCTAAGGAGATTTGAAGCAATCCAAGGACATGCGATGCATCCTTACGAATTTATCCGGTAAAGGTACAAAGAGATCCTTGAAAACCTGAAGACCCCCGAGGAGAATCAGGGATTCCCAAAAAGAGATTCAAGTATATCCAAGTGGATCCTTCCTGTGAATAGCAAGTTCATGTTTGCCATAATTTTCGTTTTCGTAAGGCGCTGTTATCTGCGAAACTATCGACTACAAGTATATTTGCCCTGCTAATGATTTTGGGTGGCAGTGGATTTGCAGGATTTTTGTCAATAAACATTTTGTTTTTTGTTATCCGATGGATTGGCGATGGAATTATTGCCAACACAGAAAAATTGCAAACAAGTTTCGTATCAAGTCAAAAAACGTTTTTAATGTTGCCAAGATTTTTGAGATACTCCGAATCCTATATTGCATCACATACGGCTAGTAAAAAATAATTATCTGGAGCTTAACATTATGCCAATACATGCATTTCACGTCTTGATGGATTTATAATTCAAATATATTTGATTAAATGCTTCTATAGCAAGGAAATATCTATCTGTAAGATATCGAACTTCAACATCAAAAAGAGGTACGCCATTATTCGTTAAGTGCTTTTATATCCTGAGATACATAGTGCCGAGAGACATAATGTGCGGGGTCATTAATAGCTCTCTCCACCGAGGTACGTATACAACTTTTTCACAAATAACTTTTTGAATATTTGGTAACACTTTCAGAATAAAGCACACACAATGTCTTCATCACAGAAGGCTGCTACTACATAATAGAGTCCAACAAAGATAGACGACACATCATCCATTTCCCACACATTTTCAAATACATACTCTAATTTATAAGTAGCATGGGACTTTCAAGTTATCAAAATAACGAGATAAGTAAATACAATCAAAAACAATAATTTCAGTTATGAAAATCTGTATTTACTTCTAGTAAATAATCATCAGACGTAATATACAAAAATGGATAAAATGTTTAATAGAAGTGACAATACTGTACCCAACAAAGATGAATATGCGCATTCAGCATTTACTTAAGGATTTCTTCATTATTATTATTATTATTATTATTATTATTATTATTCATTATTTATCTAGGACGAGAAATATAACTTCTCCTTAGCGGAATGAGGTAATCAATGACAATTTCTCAAGTTAGTAGTGGAAATAGATATGTATGTGAAGTTGAGTCATTAATTTTCAGATAATGATTGTAGAAGGAAGATAAACCAAAATATGTGTGTAAAAATAAAAAAAATTAAAAAAAAATGTTTACCTTGTTTTATAAAGTATCCTCCCGACAAGTATTTCAGTGCGGACCTGTATTTGATCGTGAGGTCTTGGAGCACCGGCATGCCGTCCCCTGTGAGGTCTTAAGTCACCTGATTCACGAGCCCGTTGAACTACATTAACAAAGGCACGAGGGGTTGGTTGCACTCGATTGGGAAACCGATCCGCATAAACATGTGCCATTTTTTATTTCGTTTGAGCCACGCAACAGACACCACTATTCACTCACGCGTTACCGACTGACACTGACTGTATACAACAGAATAAAATAATTGTAAAAACATCGTTCCAAATTCTTTCGCTTTTTTGTTTCCGATGCGATGAACCGATAAGGCGGATTATATCCGTTGTTGCCAAACACGAGCACATAATATTATTATTGAGACAGGGCGGTACTCAAACTTCCAAAGGGCTATAACTTTGTTACTTTAATTTTACCAGAAAAATGGTAAAGGAAAAAAACATTTCTTTTGATCAGATCTACTCACTGTTAAAATAAATGACTCAACTTCGAAGTCACCCTTTATAGGTAGAGTAACTTTGATAATCACTAATGTAATGACAGCTTTACTTTTTGACAGCAAGCGGGTGCCAAAAATGTTTGGCAAACTTCACAGAGAACTCACTATTTTAAGATACTTTGAGAAAAGATGCTGAGGCAGCTGAAACGTCAGGAAATCGGTATATTCAACATCTGTGGTTTCACTTATTGCCCAGTGTAAGAGGGATGGATTAGAGATCCGCAGGATAAGTTTCAGAAGTTACATTTACGTAATTATATGAAAGGTCACCAAATTAGATGTATACGTCCTTTCTTAGTTCGCGTTGCTTGGGCTGGCAGCACGACACAGTAGACAAAATAAGTTTTGTATAGGTTGTGGTACTCCGCGAACGTCGCTGTATTTTTAAATATTTTCGGATGAAAGTTTTACGTTATACTAAAAACCAAACCCCAGAGGGTGCTACTAAGTCACCTTTCAATTTTTTCCATTAGGGTCTTTTTAAAAAAAAACCAGAGGATGAACGAAAATAGTAACCACTTCAACCCACCATAATTCTTATGTAAAAACAAAATTTTAAAAAGTGATCTGAAGTACCCTGAACAAACTGTACAAATTAATTCAAAAATATTGAAAAGTGACGCGTCAGTTACGCGTTAGATTGTAAATTTTAAAATTTTCTAACGTGCATTTACCCTTAACAAATGGTGAGCATTGGGTGGCGCATCGCATTTTGCAGTTTACGTGGGATGTGGCAGGTGTACGTAATTAATTCGTAACTTGATTATCATGAACATATCTAATCTATAAATGCGTGGGACCCGAAACAGCTAGTTGAATTAAACAACAGTAACTAACTTCCACGAATCTTGCAATCATTTATAGATCAAAGCACTGAAGCAGTTTCGCGGTATGCCGGAATTAAAAGCATCTGATATTACCTAACTGAGTTGGTAATATATTCCATTTTGTTGGACAATCTCAAAGAAACTCCGCTTATAGCAAAACAGCAAAGTACAGGTTGGGATGCAAGACAAAGTTGCACGTAGGATAATCAGCATTGCATTTGGGCCACTGACAAAAGGTATTTTCAGCAGTCTACCACTGTAATACTGCCCATAAATTCTCGCCATTTCTTGTTTTGTGACAGTTTTTGTACGGACCGCAAGCCTGACCCTTTATTCTTCTCTGCATCCTCGATCACATCATGCCAAGTGTTGAATGTTTGGAGACGAGCAATATCTATGAAATTTTTAGTAGAGCCTTTGTCATCAAGTAGGTGTTTAATGGACATCTGAAAGAGGTTTGTAGGAAAAAACACACGGTAGATGATGTTAAATCAGTAAAATCGCATATCAGTTGAAGAAAATAATATAAACATGAATAAACAATCAACAATAGTACAACAAACATGAGTTTAATTCAAAAATCACTTTATTAGATTTTGACTGATCTATACTAAGTGACATATAAATCCGAACACCCAGTTTAAATGGTTTTATTTTAATAATAGTTGGTGAATGTATTTATCTTACTGTAAATAACAAGTGAAAAAATTTTCAGCCTTATCAGTTGGACATTCCGGTTTTGATACTGCTTTTTTTTAATTCACTAACGCTCTAAAAATGAATATTTCAGCCGCAGTAAAGAATCAACGTTGGCGGATTTTGGTTCTTGACATCCTTTACGATCGGTTACGATGCCTAGAGTACGGAGACCTGTACGATTTCGTCAACATAGTGAGTTTGATAGGGGCCGTATAGTAGGACTTCGGGAAGCTGGACTTTATTTTCGGGCAATTGCAGTTAGAGTGCAAAGAAGTGTTGACACTGTGGTTAGGTGTTGTCAGGCATGGCTTCGAGAAGGCCGTAAGCAAAGAGCAAGGGGCACTGGACGCCGCCGTAGAACAACAGACCCTGAAGATCGCCGCCTAAGATTATTGGCCTTAAGGGACCGTTTTTCCACTACCAGGTCCATTGCAAATGAATGGTTTCCAGAACACGGAAGACCTATTGGCATGCAAAGTGTTTACCGACGAATGAGAAGTTTTGGCTTGTTTTCATACCGGCCACACTGGGTCCCCCCTTTAACACCGACGTAATCGCCTTGAGTGGTGCAGACAACGGTCACTCTGGGATCAGGAATGGAACAGTATTGTCTTTAGTGACGAGTCTCGATTTTGTTTAGGCATGCACGATGGTCGTGCCAGGGTTAGAAGGCGACGTGGTGAAAGGAGGAATCCACAGTTTTTTATTGAAAGACATGTTCATCACACTGTTGGAGTTATGGTTTGGGGTGCTATAGCTTATGGTTCCAGGACACCTTTAATCTTCATCAGAGGTAACATGAACGCGCAGCGTTATATCCACGAAGTTCTAGCACCCCATCTTTTACCCTATCTGGACACCCTGGCAGATCCAACTTTCCAACAAGATAATGCCCGACCACATGTTGCAAGAGTCACAATAGACTTCTTTCAACATAATGATGTCACATTGTTACCATGGCCACCAAGATCTCCCGACTTATCCCCAATTGAGCACGTGTGGGATATGATGGGTAGGAGATTGCTCAATTTGCAACGTCCTCCTCAGACTCTAGAAGCACTTCGAGAGGAGTTGGTGGTTGCCTGGAATGAGATACCACAGGAGGACATTGACCACCTGATCAGAAGCATGCCTAGGCGCGTTGGAGAATGCGTAGCGCATCAAGGTGCATCCACACATTATTAAAGGTCAAAGGGCTTTAAAGCAGTGCAATCATTTTGAAATTTTTATCATTTACTTATTATGCTTCATTAAGTACTTATACAAAATTTTATTAAAATAAAACCATTTAAACTGGGTGTTTGGATTTATATGTCACTTAGTATATTTCAAGAGCCGTACCAACTTTCTCCGCTTTGAATAATTTCTGTAGTTTTCAACATGGTGCCTCATAGGCATAGGCTATTTATGGGGACGGTTAAAGGACGTCGCGTTTCAGACTCAACTTACAACTATAGAAGATATGAAAAATCGGATTCCTAATACAATACGTGACATACCGAGAGCCGAAATTGAAGCTGCAGTTTTGTCTACCCATGAAAGGCTTTAGGTATGCATAGAGCGAGATGGTCCGCATTTCGAGCATTAAAAACGTCTCTTTTTTAAATCGGTCCTTTTTAGGATCACTATTTAATAATAAAAAGAAATTGGAGAAAAAATTGTTTAAATTCTGTGGCTAAGTTTTAGGTTATACATAAGAATCGAGATGCGGTTTTGGCGAGCTTGTCTAGACATAATTTAGCTACTTTCTCATAAAAAAAGTCATACCAACGCATTTACTTTTTTTAAGAAAATTAACCATTTCTGTCGGAAAGTCTAAAAAAGCCCTCTAGCGGCCATTATGTAAAACTAACAAAACTTCAAATAACATTTGTAGCCTAAGAATGGCTCGTTTCTACTAGCCCAAGTTTGTTAAAATCGGCACAACCGTTTCGAAGATACAGGGTGTTTCTTACGTAAACCTTTGAATATCCCCCACCACTTTTGAGAGATACAGCACACATTGTCAAACACAAGATTTCACATTATCCTTGACTTTAAAGACCAGGGATTTTTTTGTCAGGTTAATATAATGGAATTCACAGAATCATCACTTTTTTAGATTCAAGGTTGCAGTTAGCGGCCATTTCAGAAACCTGAAAATATTTTTCTCTTGGCCGTTTTAGTTAGAACTTTTTTGCCGCAAGCCTCTGCGATGGATAGGTTTCCAGATACAGCACCTCGCATTCTTAGTTGGCTACCCATTAGGACCTAGGTGTGATCTTTGACAATTCTCTAAGCTTCAACCTCATATGGAGCAAATTCTTCTAGCTATTATTATTTATTTATTTATATTTATTTATAGCTTTTATTGCCCAACTGATAATATTCCATTTATAGGCCAAAATCTCAAATTAGAAATATTACAAAAGCCTAACTTATAAAACTATCTAAGGCTCTCCCACAAAACACATTTCAGCTCCGAAATAGAACATAAAAATATGTCAAAAAAACTGACAAATTTGTGTTAGCACGACTGCAAAAGAAAGTAGCATTACATCTTGAAATTAATATTGGCGTTAAAAACTGTAGTTGTGATACCAATTCCGAAGAAACTACAGTTCCATGCAAGAGCTTAAACAAAAAAATAACAGAACTGTGCTTCCTTCTCACATTCAAAGACGTCATTTTTAATTTGTCTAACAGAATTTGATAGTACGTCCCACGTTGAGGGTAGACTCCAACTTAAGAGCTAGATATAGATAGAAGAATCTTTTTTTGAACGTAATCTACCCCTAATATGGAATCCCTACTATAACTGTTATACAGAGTGTTTCAGTTTATTGTTGCATAACTTTAAGATTCGATAGAACTTTTAAAATAAATGCATAAAGTCTATATAAACATGGATCGAAAAATGCGTGGCCTCCGAAATACAGGGTGTTTAAATTTACTTTCTAAAATAGTTTTTTTTTAAATATTTCGAACAATATTTAATGTATAACAGTGAAAATTGGTGTACAAGGGTTTTTTGGTACGACAAAACGAACCATGGACATAGTTTTACTGTAGCCGCTAGAGGGCGCTCTCTACTGTACCTGTAGTGTATTAAAATGACCGAAAATTTTTTCTTAGTGCAATTTTTTGCTTTTTGAATAAAAAAACTGATTCTTCGCACTTTTCAACATAAAAAAGCTCTCTTTGTGAATTTTCGTTATAGCTAGCCCTTTTTGAGATATTTCGATTTTTAAGGTTCGATGCATTTTTGATTATTTATGATAAAATAACGTTAAAAAGTCAGTATCTCGATAATTTTTAGAAGTAGAATAAGTAGAATAAGGTTAAACGTCAATTAGTTGACAATTAGTTTTGTTGTCTGTTGAAACCTGAAACGATTTTTGCAATTGTGAATGCACGAAATTTACTTTCTTTTACCTGTTTTTTTTGTAAGTTTTATAAAAATGCCATTTTTATTCTCCAATCAAGAGTTAGCGGATATTCATTTTGTGTATGGCTTTGTAAATGGAAACGCAGAAGCAGCCAGAGAATACGCACGAAGATTTCCAAACAGACGACATCCAACTCGCTCAGTATTTGTAAGAGTGCATCGCCAAATAATTGAAAATGGTTTTGGAAATCTCCAAAGGGATCAAAACATAAATGTTTGTCAGCGCAGATTTACCCGTATGATTCTGCGTGAGTTTGATAGAGATCCGACCACAAGTGTTAGGAGAGTTTCTGGTGCCTTGGGAATTTCAGCAAGCCATGTTCACCGTGTTCTTAGAAATGACCATAGACGTCCTTACCATTTGCAACCTGTGCAAGGACTACAGCCAGGGGACGGAGAACGAAGAATCACATTTTGTCAGTGGATTCTTGATAGAACTGATAATAATAGGGAGTTTTCAAGTAACGTTTTATGGACCGATGAGTCATGCTTCACTAGACGTGGAGGGGTAAATTTTCATAATCAACATATTTGGTCGCATGAAAATCCGCATGCAGTTCGGGAAAGAAATTTTCAGCATGAATTTAGTGTGAACGTGTGGATTGGTATCTACTTTAGATTTTGTATGTTTGTCCTAACTATCCACTAGCATTTTAGTTGTAAATAATTAATTTAATTTGTTAAAAATAATATTGGAAAATTAAACAAATTAATATCCTGTTTTTTTGTGTTTATTTAGAGTTAGGAATTATTGCTGTGTTTAAAAACACAATCTGAACGATCATCTTAATTACTTGTAATGCCCAAATCGAAAATGTAAAAAAAATATTATTTTCCCATAAATAATTAAAAATGCATCGAACCTTAAAAATCGAAATATCTCAAAAACGGCTAACTATAACGAAAACTCACAGGAGAGCTGTTTTATGTTGAAAAGTGCGAAGAATCAGTTTTTTTATTCAAAAAGCAAAAATTGCACTAAGAAAAAATATTCGGTCATTTTAATACACTACAGGTACAGTAGAGAGCGCCCTCTAGCGGCTACAGTAAAACTATGCCCATGTTTCATTTTGTCGTACCAAAAAACCCTTGTATGCCAATTTTCACTGTTATATATCAAATATTGTTCGAAATATTAAAAAAAAACTATTTTAAAAAGTAAATTTAAACACCCTGTATTTCGGAAGTCACACATTTTTCGACCCATGTTTATATAGACTTTATGCATTAATTTTAAAAGTTCTATCGAATCTTAAAGTTATGCAACAATAAACTGAAACACTCTGTATAACAGTTATAGTAGGGATTCCATATTAGGGATGCATACTCTCACTTGGATCTTATATAAGCATAATACAAGGTTTTTAATACTGTCAAATCATTGATTAGCTTACAGTTTCTGACGAGAGAAACTAAGGCCCTATTAGCATTATTCACAATATTATCTATATGACAGTCTAAACTAAGCCTAGTGCCAAACATAACACCCAAATCACGAACAGTATCAACTCGAGTGACCTCAATTCCCCCAATACTGTATGCATATTCTATTTTACGCAGTTTTCGGGATAAAGTAAATACCTTGCATTTAGCAATATTCAAATGTGACCTGTTTAGCATACACCAATCTTCCAAACGGCAAAAGTTGCGTTTGTAAATACTCACAATCTCTTTCACTATTAATATTAACATACAGTTTAAAATCATCAGCAAATAACAGCTTACCATAATCAATATAATCACATACATCATTCACAAAGATCAAAAATATCACGGGGCGCAGGTTAGAACCTTGTGGCACCCAGATGACGAATTGTATCGACACGTACAGCTGTCGCATCCACAAGTAAGATATTAATAACGATATTGATTTGTCAGTAAAACTAAATGAACCCAGCTTAGCAATGATCAACCTTATCGAAGGCTTTAGAAAAGTTAGTGTAAACTGCATCTAACTGTCCCTGATTATCTAGGAAATTCGAGGATAACTGAGTGAATACTGCCAAATTGGTGACAGTTGACTTACCACACATGAACCCATGCTGGATCTCGGATATTTGACTATAGCTGGAGAGATAGAATCGGTCGTAAAGCATTATTTCAAATAACTTGGCAAAATTATTCAATATTGAGATCGATCTATAGTTCTCAAATGAATCACGTTCACCCGCTTTGTAAATAGGACAAACCCTGGTTTCCTTCCATTTATCGGGGAATTTAATAATTAGATCATTGGGATTTACTAACAAGGAGGTAATGATAATTCTTTTCTCAACTCCTTTGTATTATCTACTCGTAAATTAGAGTATCCAAGTATAATATGGAAACCCTGCTATGTGACCGCATATGACTCTTTGGAGGAGGTGCAACGTAAGTTCTTGAAGTTTGTGTCTTTTAAAATCGAGTACACATATTCGCCTATTGTAACCCTCAGACCGATCAACCGCAAAAACATGATTTTGTTAGTTTAGAAGGCAGCAAACCACTTGTATTTCTGTACAAAACAATAAATGATATTTACGATTGTCCATCTTTCATATCACCGTTAAGGTTCAATTCATCAAAGCATACCTTTTACTTCCCTACCCAAGGACTCGCCTCTGTACTTATGTGTTCATGTTATAATAATCTTTAGGACTATTTTGATCATGCGTCAAGCAAACATATAAAAATGTGGCTTAGTGTGTGTTGCATTAATTTGTTTGTTACATTGCTGTATTTCCACCAGTAATTGGTGGGGTATAAATAAATAGGCATGTTATTCACATATTTCCATAAATGTTTGCATCTTCCATGTTTTACAATACTGTCTGTCCATCTTTGAAGAATCTTTTAGATCCTTCTGGATAAAAACAGTATCGTGGAAAACCAGCAAAAACTACCTGACCCAGTTGATAATCTATTCCATTTATAATTCCATTCAGTCGAACAATCTCAAAGAAAAGCCGTTTATAGCAAAGCAGCGGTAGAGCGCTCGCTGGCGTTAGGGCTGCAAGCACAAACTTTGTAAACAGGTCCGCAGCACACGTAAATGCACATTGTACCGCTATTAGTTGAAAAGGCCATTATTCTCACTTTACAACTTTGGAATCATGGTTTAGAATGAAGTTGAAAGCGCTGTATTGTCGCTTACGGTGCCGGTAGGGTTACCTGCTCCACAATCATTACTATAAACTAGACTTTCGGTTGGATGAATTAAATTGTGTTTATGCGTTGACGCTAATCGTTGTGATATGCTAATGGCGATAATTGAGAACTAGGCGCGGTTTCTTTATCGTCGGTTGAATCTTGGTTAAAATTTAACCCGCCTGTAGTCGCGCCCCTGGTTCTGTACTCTGTTGGTCACGCTGGGTCTATCAGACCCAGGCGAACTTTCCGTTTTCTTTGGTACAAAAGTCGTTTGCCTTGCTTGCATGAATCAGTATACTGTTTGACATATATGTCAACTCATACCTTCAAAAATGGAACATCGATGAAATACCTCTTAATAGATTTACATCAAAATGTCAAACTAGAAGCAAACAAAAAAAAAGAAAACAGTGAACTCAAAGATAATGATCGAGAAGAAACATTGACTTAATGAATAATATTTTCTCCCCATAAGAGTCTTGAAACTGCGAGAAATCTGTATTCAGTCGCGCAACACACTCAGCTTTGCGGCTGCGCTGACACTAGCAACAGATATACAGGGTGTTCCTTAATTTTATGCGAATATTTAACGGTGTCAATCTACATGAAAAATTAATGTTGGTTTGCTTTATAAACTATGGTCCAAAAATGTTTCCTTACAAAAACTCGGCGAGTTGAAGTTTTAGGAAAAAAAAGAAAATTAATATTTTGAGAACCGCTTCAGATATTTCACTGATATTTAGTAAGTAGTGAAAGTTAATAAAGTTATATTTTTCAATGTCAAAAATTTTTTTAACAGTGGCGTGCGTACGGGTATTGACTTTTCAAGAAAAAAATAGTACGCCAATGATTTTTTGCCAAATAAAAACTATTTTTGAATTCCCCGTTCAATTTAAAACAAATGATCTCTCTTGAATTGTTTTCCTTCGATGCGCCATTTTTGAGAAGAAAAATAAAAACTGTTTTATTGTCCGAGAAAATTAATGTAATAATTGAAGAATGCAATTTAGCAATAAATATCTAGTTGCTCTGGAATATGTCACTGGCTTTTGACATCTGACAAGACTCTGTTATTCAAATCTGTTTGCTGTGACATCTTTTCATTATTTAGTTTTTACAATCTTGTTAATAATGGTGAATTATTCAAATGCAGAAATGGCGGAAATGCATTACGTATATGGCCTGACAGATTTATCACCAGAGATATCCCGATCGTGCTTTGCCAGATAGTCGAACATTTTCTAATATAATGTAAAAGTCGAAGAACATCCTGAAACGAGTACGAGGAAGATCGCTACACACTTAAATATTTGCCATCAAATTGTTCGGAGAATGTTAGTGGATTTTTGGTTATTTCCTTGCCATATTTTAAGAGCGGCATTACTTCCCATTGAGTTTCCGAGGCGGGTGACCTTTTGTCAGTGGTATCTTAAAAAAATTACACAAAATCGGCAATTTGAATCAATGATTCTGTTCACGGACGAAGCTACTTTTTCTCGAAATGCCATTCAGAATTTCCACAATAATCATTTGTGGGCAGAAGAAAATCCGTATGCCGTAACCGAAACCCATTTCCAACACCAATTTTCGGTTAACGTATGGGCAGAAATTATTAGCAACCACTTTGTTGGCCCATTCTTCTTGTTGGGATGACTTGACGGACAGACTTACCTCAATTTTCTTCAACAACAGTTACCTTTGCGCTTGATGATGTTCCGTTAGTAATAAGAAACAATATGTGGTACATGAATAATGGTGCACCAGCGCATTTCAGTGTAGCGGTTCGTAATTATTTTCAACCTGTTTATCCAAATCGTTGGAAGAATGACCACCAAGGTCCCCAGACCTCAACAGTTTAGATTTCTTTTTGTGGGGCTATCTTAAGACATTAGTGTACACAAGTCCCATTAACACTGTAGAGGAATTAAGAGAAAGATTAATTGCAGCTTGTGATAAAATAAAAAACACTCCATGGATATTTCAACCAGTGCGCAATTCCATGAGAAGGAGGGGGGAAGCATGCATACTAAGTGAAGGGGGCCATTCTCAACAATTTTTGTAATCATTTCGTTGGTTTTAATGTTATGTTTATGTTGTCAGTTGCTGTTAACTGTGTGAACATTCGCATATCATTAAGGAACACCCTGTATAATCTTCATCACAATATAGGAAGGTAGTGGGGAGGAGACATCGGGCAGTGTTGTCACATATACGCAGTGGTAGGTTTTAGAAACATATGGGTCAGTCAGACCTAGCTCGACCACACGCGGGTTGACAGAGGTGATAGATACGTATTTATAAATGAAGAGGGGTTGGAATTATATCTACAATAGTCATGAAATTCTAACTTAGATCTGCTGAATGTCCATGCGCCTAGATTTTTTCTGACAACCCTAGAAGAACTTTAGTTGCGTTCGTTTTGCAGCTGAAGTGAGGCAGTCTGAATCAGTAAACTTTTTGCTCACCTGAGAGTTCAAAAAGAACAGCTGAGCTAATCTGGATCAGAATATAACCTAAAAATCATATATTTGTTAACTTATCAATGTAGCTACAATCATAATTAAACATTTTTGCAGTTTGACACGGATCGAAGCAAGAATGTATCTAATTGGAATCAAAGTTAGATGCCCCACAGTTTGAATTCCGTGGATTTTTCACGTAAACAAAACAAAATTAACCTGAAGGCTGACTCATCACCAATAGGTAGTTGAGAATCAGTCATTCGGTCTTTTAATGAAAACTGACCGAGTCGTTGAAAAGATAAATTCATTTTACTTTCTACGCCTCTGGGCGAGGAATTTGGTTGACTTGACAGATTTAATTCTTTGTTATACATGTTTGTAGCCAGACCCTTTAAAATAATTTAATAATAATAATAGACGTCTTTATTTATCAACAATTACATTGTAGTATAGCCAAATGTCAGACTTACATGGCGAAGTTTAGCATGCTGCTACTCTTACACCTAATCATATAGTCTCTAGCAGATGTTCAAAAGAATATACTATCCACAAACAGATTTGGTTCATTACATCGAAAATTTAAAAAAGAGAAAAAGCCATACTTTCCAAACTCAAGTACACCAAAAAATTATTAATCTGAATTAAAGATGGAATACAAAAGAAATGAATGATTACGTAAATTATATGTTTGGAGGGTTGAATAATGTTTTAACTTTTTGTCGAAAGACAGGTAATGAAAATTCTTTTATACTTTAGGAAGGACATTATAAATAATAGCAACATTGTAAGAAAAACTGCGTTTAAAAAGTGTAGACGTATGCAGGGGTATTCTAATATTATTTTCTCTGAGAGTTCTACAGTGAACATCATTATTAAATGAAATTTTTCCCTCAAGTAATAAGGTTTAGACGTGAGCAGCAATTTGTGAAGAAAAACTGAATAGTGATACTTGACCATGTCATTAATTTTTAACCAGTTTAGAACGGGATATTTCGCTGATACATGATCAAATTTACGTAAGCCAAAGATGAAACGTATACAATTGTTTTGAATAACATGAATGACGTTTTTAGTGTAATTGTCTAAACAAGTATAGTATACGATATTACAATAATTTAGCCGAACTTAATCCTTTATGAACTGCTGACAGCGTTGCGTAGGAAGTGAAGAGTCAACCTACTTGTCGCCATTTGTCATGCAGGGTTTTTAACCCACAGCGCAAAAACTCTACAGCGCATGTACCGACTTGACTGATTTACTAATTCATATTTTTTTACACCGAAGCAACCGCGCAGGCAGAATCCTATGCTATGAGGATCCCAAAGAAATTTTGTTAATACTTAAACTGCCCTGGGAAAAGCCTCCTCTTGTAGATTGGGCCACAATCTGGACATCCTCGGAACAAAGGAGCGGTCGTATCGGCCTGTACTGGATGTACGAAGTTCGACACGGTTAGATGGGAGGCCGAAGTCAGGCACATCGCGAGGCGGTATCCTCGAGGAGAGCTCTTAGGAGCAAAGTCCGTTGGTGTAGCGTGGTGTAGCCTGACATTTGGCTATACTAAAATGTAATTGTGGATAAATAAAGACGTCTATTATTATTGTATAAATCAAAAGCACGGTCAATTTGATGCAGCTAGATATTTGTAACATAACCTCAAAATAGAGCGCTAACACGAAACAGTAGAAAACTATGAAAATCAAGAAGGCCATAAAAGCGCCCTACAATAGTAGTAACGACTGACGATACGGCCCTTAGGAGACAAACCAATCCTTGACTGGCTCCTTTTTCCTAGTCTGGATTCGTTGGCTGGTGCCACATTCAAAATGCCCGAAGTCAACATGGATATAAAAACGAGAACAAAAAATGGTAAATATGAAGTTGGAGTTGATATAGTCTTTAGATTGAGGTCGATTTTGAGAATAAAGTAATTGAGAGGCTGAAGGAAAAGTAGACCCAAGTCTAAGTAAAACTTGATGCTGATATCCAGATTGACATCGAGGTTGAGGCAAATAAGGCAAGGCCATAAAAGCGCCCTACAATAGTAATAACGACTGACGATACGGCCCTTAGGAGACAAACCAATCCTTGACTGGCTCCTTCTTCCTAGTCTGGATTCGTTGGCTGGTGCCACATTCAAAATGCCCGAAGTCAACATGGATATAAAAACGAGAACAAAAAATGGTAAATATGAAGTTGGAGTTGATATAGTCTTTAGATTGAGGTCGATTTTGAGAATAAAGTAATTGAGAGGCTGAAGGAAAAGTAGACCCAAGTTTAAGTAAACTTGATGCTGATATCCAGATTGACATCGAGGTTGAGGCAAATGTTGAGAATGAGGTCGACGTCGAGGATAAGGTCGAAGTCGATATTACATTGAAAGTAGAGATCTAGGTTGAGGTCAACACCAAAGTAAAGTTGAAATCGAGGTCGAGGCTAGTGGAGGATAAACTGGAGATTAAACTTGACCAAAAAAGTATATAATAATAATAATAATAATAATAATAATATTTATTCACTCAATGTACAAAGATAACAAACAATATGAGTAAATAAATATAAATCAAAACAGGCCCAATAGAAGGCATCGCCTGTACATGGACCAATAATTTAAGTTGAAACTGTAGAATGCAAATGACAAAAAAGGACAAAAATTAGCTACAGTAGATTATGTATTTAGTTGATGTTCGTATTTATGAGTTTATGAATTTCAGTCCTAGATATAGAATGTAGCCACTTTTTTAAATTTCTTTTGAAACAATTTCCGAAACGTAAATCTTTTAAGTCTTTAGGTATAATTTCATAAAATTTAGGCGCTAAATAGAGATATGATCGCTGCATTATAGATTTATGCGGTTGAGGAACTACTGTGCCCCGAATTTTGTACCTGGTATAATGATTATGTTTAATTTTTTGGTCGGTGTTTACAAATTTATGGTAGTGAGTGATACTGTGTAAGAAATAAAGCTGTCTTATATCATACATTCGAACATCTGCGTATAATTTTTCAGTGGGATAAAGTTTCGGTTTTTTAAATATCATTTTTAGAATACTTTTTTGAAAAACATCTAAATTATAGATATGTGAGGAACATGCAGCTCCCCATGCTAATATACCATATGTGAGATGAGGCTCAATCAGTGCATGGCATAATGTTCGAAGATATTTTTCTGTCAATATATTCCAAGGTATTTAATTTTGTAGGATACAAATCTAACTTTCTTTAAAATATAATTGACATGGATGTCCCATCGTAAGTGAGGATCCAAGACCACTCCAAGGTATTTTATGTTGGGCACTCTATTAATTTGCATTTTTTGATCATTAATATTGAAGGAGAAATTTGTGTAATTTGGCAGATGTCTAGCATAAGATCCAAATGGTAAAAAATGTGTTTTAGAGTAGCTAATGCTTAATTTTCTACTGTTAAACCACCGAATAATTTTGATAAAATCATTTTCAATTACATTTTTCAGATCAGACCAGTCAGTGCCTTCATATAATATTGCAGTATCATCTGCAAAACTAGTTATTTTGCCAACACAATTAATTTGGAAAATATCATTTAAATATATATTGAATAACAGCGGACCTAAGACAGTTCCTTGTGGGACACCACACTTAATATACATTTCTTTACTAAATGATCCTGATATCTGCACAGATTGTGGGCGATTTGACAAATAACTTTCGATCAATGAGTACGCGTTTCCTCTGAAACCAATTCTCTCCAATGCTTCTAATAATAATTTCTGATTAACTGTGTCGAAAGCTTTCTTTAAATCAACAAAAATGCAGATTGAAGGGATTCTGTTATCAATATTTTGATGTATTTGATTTACAATTTTAGTTATTGCGTCCGATGTAGCCTTCCCTTCTGTAAATCCATATTGATTTTCACTTAAAATTTTGAATTTTGTGAGGTATCGAATCACTCTAGTAGATAAAACTTTTTCAAAAACCTTTGCTACACTGGATATTATTGATATTGGTCTATAGTTGTTAACATCTGTTTTTGTTCCTGATTTATGTATCGGTATTATTATCAAGTCCTCGGTGATATCGACCAGCCGAAATGAACGGCACTTTAGCAGGACTTGGCCATCTACCGAAACCCGATGAGGAGTAGGATGGCTTTTATTCGTCAGGGTATAGTAGTGTGTTTTGGAAGCATTAGCGATCCCAAGCAGTGATATCCTCCAGGTCTCTCGTCAGAGAGGAAGTCGCTACTAGTCTTCTTTTTCCAGTTCACCGGCAGAGATCGGCTTGTCGCTCTGAATTCCTGTATGTAGAGTGCTGTCATCAGCGAAGGTGTGGATTGGGTTGATCGTGCAGGAAAGGAGTCGTTGATATGTAACATAAACAGTGTTGGAGCCAAGACCGATCCCTGGGGAACACCCGCGATGACGTTGTGGGATGAAGAGGAGAACCCATCAAATACGACGGAAATTTTGCGGCCAGAGATAAAGTCAGCCACCCATCTGCAAAGCTTTTCTAGGAGGCCATTGAATGGAAGTTTGCTTAGGAGAGCAGCGTGCCACAGCTGATCGAACGCTTTCGTGATGTCAAGAGCAACGATATGAGCCTCAGCATAAGATTGGATGAGTTTACTTCACAATTGCGTGACGTAAGCTAGGGGATCTCCTGTGGATCGCTGGTGCCGGAAATCATACTGCCTATCGCAGTCCAGAAGTTCGCGATTTATCTCCATCACCTGACTTATAACAGAAAGCAGAGGATATAGGCCTGCAGTTGTGATGGTCGGTCTTAGATCACTTTTTTGGGATGGGTTGGACATGAGCAAATTTCCAGTTTATTGGAAAGGTGCCAGGTTCGTAACATATCTGGAAGAGACGCGAGAGAACTGAAGCAAGCTCTGCTGCACACCTCTTCAATACAACGGCAGGAACCAAGTCCGGACCAGAAGCTTCGTTGATATCGAGCGACAAGAACACCCGCCTTGCATTCTTATGCCTGAATGTTATTGTCCGCATAGTGTACGGCGGCTTTTGAATCGACTTCCGCCTTAACCGTCTGAGTCGGTTACAAACGTTCCATCCTGACACGTAAGTGGTAGAAGTATCCTTTACTTTAGATATGTATACTATTTTATCTGTATCCGACAGATATTTATTAGTGATTTGTTAATAAACAGTATCAACACGACGTTCACTTGAAAGACATATTTTTAACTTATCTAGCAAACAACCTGAAAGATAAAGGGGACGATCTAATTCAAACGCATTCATAACCAGCATTATTTCTATATCACAAACGTCAATACACGATACCGGTAACACAAAGGGTGCTAAACAAACATGTCTAAGCATACATTATGCAACGTGTATGGATTATTATGCATGTAAACCTACGTAGACTGATGTTATACGTTGTAAACCTATATATGCATACCATCGATCAAGAACTAGTTGACGTTTCACCCTGCGAATTTAAAAACATATTTTATTTTATCAGCTCTCTTCACCTTGGTGTTGACATATTGCCTCATTAAGAGCGGCGCAGCGTTTATATATGGACAGTTGCAATCTTTTCAGTGAGTGAGAAATTAGGAGATCGAGGCTCATTAGAAAATACATGAGTAAGTGTATATAAATAGGGCCTTTGCATTTCGACATTAGTTTTCTTAGCGACTTGATTTAGATTTATTTTGTGCTCTGGTTTAATTTAAGTATAATACTGTGAATAAATAGATTGGGATATTTTGAGATATGCCACACATTTGATATTTATTTATTGTTGCATTAAAATGTTGAATAAAAAATGTCCGCTGCTAACGTAACTCATTGCATGGTAACGTAGCGATATTTCTGGAGAACTTAGGGAATATATTGGACAGGTTATTTTTGGAAAGTAGCAAAATCATTATTTGTGGGGATCTTAACATAGATAGCCTGAAATCCAGCATAAATTCATATCTACTTCAAGATCTGATATCATCCTACAACATGATAAATCACTGTAATAGTGCTACTCGCACTGCAGTGAACAAAAATAACATAATAACACGTACATCAATACAATCATAACGAACTTCAGACCCAGGCAATTGACATGTAAAATCTTTGAACCCCACATTTCAGACCACACTGCACAACTTCTTTCGCTCTCTCATGCATCCCACGACAACCTCGAACATCAAGACAACCACTTGCTCATGAGAAGGCCTATAAATGACGATAATTTAAATTACCTCAAAGTTAGCTTAGCTCAAGAAAACTGGAATATTGGCGAGGACGATATTGATGCAGAATTTGAACGGTTTCTCAACAATTTTTTGTGGCATTTTGATTTGAAATGTCCCCAGAGGCATAAAACACGACACAAAAAGCAGAAATCTAAACCGTGGGTGACGCCAAAAATCCAACAGTCCAGCCTAGATCTAAGAAAACTACATAATTTGGTGAAAAGGCATGAAGACAATGTAAGAATGAGACAGCAGTACATTGACAACAAGAAAGAACACAAGAAATTAATTTCTTCAACAAAAAAAGAGTATTACAGTAGTCTAATAAAATCCAGCAACAACAAAGCTAAAAAAATATGGGAAATAGTCAATGAAGAAACCGGAAGAGTAAAGAAACATCATCAAATAGTGCTGAAAAATGAAGACAAAGAATTTACTGACACCCTCGTACCCGACAAGTTTGGCAAGTATTTTTCCACAATAGCAGAGAGCAAGTTAGCAGAACACTTTAAATGTGACAACCCATCAAGATGTCCATCGCAAAATCGGGTAGCATCATCAATGTTCTACGAGGATGTCACCACTGAAGAGATCGTGGAAGTAATCAGCAGCCTTCCAAATAAAAGAATCAGTGGAAATGATGGAATTTCAACGCGTGTGATAAATTTTGTGAAACGTTAAATATCTTCCCCCCTATTAGTTAATAAATCAGTGAAGCAAGGTAAATTCCCGAAATGCTTGAAACTAGCTATTGTTATTCCCGTATACAAAAAGGGTGACCGTACAGACCTTGAAAACTGCCGACCAATATCACTTTTATCGATGATCTCTAAAGTCATTGAAAAATGTCTGTATAAACGTATATTATGTTTTCTCAATCGCTATAATGTCTTATCAGATACCCAGAGACCCTCACGATCTATAGAAACGGCGACCTTTTTTTCCCATATATAGAGAAGTAGACGAAAACAGATACGGTGCTGGACTATTTTTTGACCTTTCGAAAGCATTCGATATAATGGATATTTCGTTTATCGTGGAAAAATTGTACTGCTTAGGTATAAGGGATTTTATTCTCAGCTGGATCCAGTCTTTCCTCACAGATAGAAAATTGAAAACGAAGGTCAATGGTCATACGTCAACTCAATATTCCGTGAATATAGGTGCGGCACAAGGCTCAGTACTTGCACCACTGCTCTTCATTGTATACATAAATGACTTGAAATTGTCTGGCTTCATGATTAATTATGCGGATGACACATCTGTCGTCGTCAGTGCCACGACACCGCAGGATCTTCTCGAATCTATTGAGAAAGTCAAAAGTGAAATGAGGAAGTGGTGCCAGTCTAACCGCCTCATTTTGAATGAAGATAAGATTGTTGTTGAAATTAATTTCTTCAACAAGAAACCGCGCAAGGATATTGATAGCTTTTCAGATCAAACTGTCTTCTTAGGAACTCATGTTGATAGTAAGTTAAGCTGGCAACCACAAATAAATCACATTTGTAACAAAATTAACAGTGCTTATTTTGCAATATTGAAATTAAAGTCTAACATCCATCTAAACTCACTCTTAGATATGTACTACGCGCTAGTTTATTCTCACCTCACTAACAATATAATCATATGGGGACAGGCAACAATGATTAACAGATTATTCATCCTGCAGAAAAGAGTACTTCGATTAATTTTTAATATTAATAAGAGGGACTCTTGTAAAGAAATATTTAGACGCTATAATCTGCTTACATTAACTTCCATCTGTATCTACAAATGTTCCATCTTCGCATTTGAACATAGCAATAGATTTGTTCGTAACAACGCCATTAATAGTCAATACAACACTAGAATAGGGCATGATCTGAGTATACCGACACATAACTCTGCCCTAATCCAAAAATCTCCCACTCTAGCGTGCACTAAGGTATACAATAATCTGCCGAGTGAGTTACGGAGAAGCACTAATATCCTTGCGCTGAAAAAACATCTCAGGAAATATCTGGTTGAAAAATGCTATTACTCTCTACATGAGTTTTACTAACACATGAAAGTATCTGTTTTTTAAATTCTTTTAAGCTGTTAATCATTTCGTTATCAGTGAATTGTCTATTATCGTGGAGCAAAAGTATTCCACTTTTTATTCGAGTTTTAACGAAAGTATGTATGTTTTCTTTTTAAGCTTTTAACCATTTGTCCTCACTGCTCGATGTTTATTGTGTTTATATATTATGTATTTCTAACAGATTCTCCTACCGCTTTTCTTTTCTTTGTATCAGCTTCAATGATTTTTACCGGCTAGACGAACATTTTTTGTGATAAAAAAAGTCGCTTTATATGTATATATTTTTACCGTTACAGATTGAACACATTACGATTCTTCCACTGTACCTGTACCTATAATGTGATTTAACCTTTTAAAATGTTTTGTAACTGTAATGTCCTTATTTATTTTATAATTATAAGTATTTTTCTGGCATATTTGCTCAAACGCATATATGACCCTCAAATTGATATTGACTAGTCTTATATCATGTAACATGATCTAATAGGACAATAAACTATCTATCTATCTCTATCTATCTATCTATGTATCTTACTTTGAATATTGCATTTCTTTCTCCGAAATCAATCTCCTTGACACTATACCTACGAATAACCTAATATGGTTCAGGAAGTCTCGGGACTCACCCACAGATGGCGATAGTAATGACAAGTCAACTTCTTTGTTCGAAAGAGCTAACCTTTACGTGACACCTGCGAAATTTTCGCGAAAATCGCATCATAAACAGCAAATATACTGCGGTGAAAGTGCGGTTACTTTTGCATTTGTTTCCAAAATGGACAAAAACGAATTTCGTGTGTTGATAAAACATTGCTGTTTGGGTGAATATCAGTTATTGGGGAATTCAATGTTCCTGCAAAAAAATCTTAATCCAATGGACAAATTGTGGAAATAGACCATTCAAATAGTGGAAGATGTCAATCTTTATTTGGAACATATGGCGAAATTGAGGTAACCAGATTTAGGAAAAATCTGATTGAAAGTTAACAAAATGCATACTCCCCTGGCATGTTCCATTCCCAAATTTCACTACAAACATCAACAAATCTCTGTATTATGTACTGGTATAACAATAAGCGGATACTCTTTGTATTACCTAATACATCTGATAACATATTTTCGCAAAAAGGCACACTAAAAATATACATAAATGCGTAAAAAATCCCATTTATTAGTGGTTCCTGAGAACAGTGTCACCCTCAACTGGCGCAATTCAAATTGCATATATTCATCAAAATATGGCAACTATGCGACTTGACCTTGAGCAGCAAGTAGCAAATAAAGAAGGGATAGTGCGAAACTATCGTAATTTGGAAAACGAAGACCAGGGACGCGTCAGTAGCCCACTAACAGTCGGCCGATACCCTTTTGCCAGTGAGTGAAGCATTTCCCCTGGTAAACATATCTTTGTGAATTTAAAAGTTACATTTTTACGACTTTATAAAAAATTAAGATTTTTGAATACAAAAGCCATGAATCACGTTAAAATAATATAATAATCAACATATCTTGCTTTTTTGGGGCTTGCGCACGTTTTTGTCACTTCCCTGGCGTCACTCCCCTGGCATTTTTTATGTCAGGGGAAATACACACTGCCCAGGGGAAATACAAAGGCACCTTTTTGTATAAGATGTGTAGCTACTATACCAAATTCAACTTCAAGAGGCAGTAGATCTGAAATAGGTCAGGCATGAGGGGCCGGGCCAGACACGGCCAGACGCCTAGGGCCGTATTCAGTGCTCAAACGCTCATTGTCAGTGTTCATACCAATCTGTTACATCAATCAGCGGGCTGCACCTAAGAAGTTGCCTGGCCCAATTTAGGGCTCTGAGCGGCCTGCTTCCTGCTCTTGAAGTTGAATGTGGTATAGACACTATGTCCATCGAAACTGGATGAGCGCTAGGACGCTTTTTGTTCGTCAGAGTACAGTACTGTGTTTTGGAAGCACTGAACTGTACAAGATTGTTGCGTTCCCAAGCAGTGTTAGCCTCCAGGTCTCTTGTCAGAGAGGAAGTCGTCGCTAGTTTTCTTTTTCCAGCTCAGCGGCAGAGATCGGTTTGTCACTCTGAATTCCTGTATGTAGAGTGCTGTCATCAGCGAAGGTGTGGATTGGGTTGATCGTGCAGGAAAGGAGTCGTTGATATGTAAGATAAACAGTGTTGGAGCCAAGACCGATCTCTGGGGAACACCCGCATTGACTTTGTGGGATGAAGAGGAGAACCCGTCAACTACGACGGAAATTTTGCGGTCGCAGATAAAGTCAGCCATCCATCTGCAAAGCTTTTCTGGGAGGGCGTAGGATGGAAGCTTGCTCAAGAGGGCAGCGTGCCACAGCTGATCGAACGCTTTCGTGATATCAAGAGCAACGACATGAGCCTCACCATGAGACTAGATGAGTTTACTCCACAATTGTGTGACGTAAGCTAGGAGGTCCCCTGTGGATCGTTGGTGCCGGAAACCATACTGCCTGTCACTAATCAAGCTGTGACGTTCGAGGTAGTCCAGAAGCTCGCGATTTATGCACCTCTCCATCAGCTTACTTAAAACAGAAAGCAGAGCTATAGGCCTGTAGTTGTAAGCGTCGGTCTTAGATCCTCTTTTTTGGGATGGGTTGGACATGACCAAATTTCCAGTTTTCTGGGAGGGTGCCGGATTCATAAGATATCTGGAAGAGACGCGTAAGAACTGGAGCAAGCTCCGCTGCACACCTTCAGTACAATGGCAGGAATCAAGTCCGGACCAGAAGCTGTGTTGATGTCGAGCGACAAGAGCACCCGTCTTACGGTCTTTAATGGGAAAGAGTACAGTGCACGCTCAGCAATGGCTTGAAAAATGTTTGCCTTTGGTATGCTGACTTTAAACGCGGTCGCTCTGATACAAAAGATGCGGAACGCTCGGGTAGGCCAAATGAAGCAGTAGCTTCGGAAAATGATAAGCAGGTTTTAAAAATCGTGATGAATGACCGCAAACTGAAAGTTCGTGCGATTGCTGAGATAGTAGACATATCAAAGGGAAGTGAAAATGAGAACGTCAATGCTTAAATTAATAAAATTTAGTTTTACTCAAATCATTTAATATCCCAAAAAATAATAAAATATTTCTTTTTATGAAGCATCTTAAATACAAACCCCTTCATTTGATGCCACCTATCACTCCATAGGGAATGTCAGATTAATTCTTAGTCTAAGGAGGTTGTATCAATTAATCCGATCTGATATGTGTATGTGTTTTGATGCGTTGTACTGCAATAGGGCTTTAGTATATCGCATAGGGATTTGTAGTGCAAGAGTCGATTTAGAAATCTGTCTAAGGGGGCGCAGCGATGGTCACATCTTTCATGTTCAGGGAGATGATATAATTGGAACTTTGCATACAGTTTTCTTTTGTTGAGTCCGACAAACTTTTTATCTATTTTTCCAAATCTGTTGCCTTTTCGAGTGGGAAAATTCCGAAATCCGTCGAATTCATGACTTATTTGTTATTATTCCTTTCGGACAATAAAATATGTTATTGTTGGTTCTAACGCATCTTTTCCGACATGTATTAATCGCAAAACATAAACTCGTTAAAGATGTAACGAATGTAATTTTTTAAACATTCGCGAACGCGAACGCAAATATCTGCTACCGACACGCGAATGCGATTATTTTTGATTGAGAGTCTATAATTTTTTGTTTGTTTAGACTATATTTATAGTTTATTGCAGAAGAAGTTAGGTTGATTATGGGGTGTTTGGTGCATCGTTTGCAAAACTGAAATGACGGACAGAGGAGGTCTGTTACTATCACCCCAGGTCCCTCAAACAGTTTTTAGCCCAACGGAATTAATTATGTAGATTTTTAAATTTTTTTTAGTAAAAACTCCAAAAAGTAATACACAAAGTGAAATCAAAAAAAATAAACAGTATGTCCACCTAATGATTAATTTATCTTAATGGGTGATGTACCAATCTTACAAAATCAACATTACTTGCTGGCAGCATGTAGTTTTTTATTTATGAACTCACAAAGGGTTACAATGCGTGGATTGGACGAGATGGTCCTATTCCATGGCCTGCACGCTCCCCAGACCTAACTCCATTGGATTTTTACATCTGAGGACGTGCAAAAGCACTCGTCTACGAGACAGAAGTTGGAACAAGGGAGGAGTTGATCCGAAGAATAGAAGAGGCGTTTGGTACGATTCGGCAAGAAATTCGCCTACGTACGACAACAGTGGAGATAAGACAAAGGTGTCGTGTGTGCATACGCAATAGAGGACAACCATTCGAACAAGATTTGTGAAACAGAAAAAATAATAAATGATTGAAATTTGATTTTACACGTTTTTTTATTTTCCTTCCCTTGTACACAAAATTTGCAAATTCAATAAGTTAGTTAAACTTTTTTGTGACTTGTGGCATACCGTTAGAATCGGAATAAACTAGTTAGTGAGTTTTTAAAAGAATTCTAAGAACGTGAACGCTCTTTAGTTTTTTTTTACAGAAATTCAAAATTGAGACTTACATTTTTTTGTTCTTCTTTGTAACCCTTTGTGAGTTTATAAATAAAAAACTACATGCTGCTGGCAAGTTATGTTGATTTTGTAAGATTGGTACATCACCCATTAAGATAAATTAATCATTATCTGGACATACTCTTTATTTTTTTTTATTTCACTTTGTGTATTACATTTTGGAGTTTTTACTAAAAGAAAATAAAAACTACAAAATTAATGCCGTTGGGCTAAAAACTGTTTGAGGGACCTGGGGTGATAGCAATGCACCAAACATGAAGTTAAAGACTGATGAAAGTTTCATAGAAGAATTGGTTTTTGTTTGTTTCAGTTGCATTTAATTTTTGTGGTACAATACAAGTTCTAATGAGAATTTAATTTTTAAGCTTTATTAAAGTCAAATAAATAATTTTATTTTTGTTTGTTCAAAGTGTTTACGTACGATTCTCATAAAAAATGATTATATTTATAGTTTATTGTAGAAAAATACTGCATTTCTTTGATTATTTGAAGCCATAACAACGAAGCATGGTCTGTAATTACCTTGAAATGTACACAATCTAAATAATGTCTCAGCCTTTGGACCAACCAAATAACGGCAAGGCACTTCTTTTCCATAACTGAGAGTTTCAGTTTCTGTTTGTTTAAAGACCTAGGAAGGTAACATACAGGGTTTGTCCGGAAAGTAATAGGACTCATTTTCTTCCGCCATGACTGTACTTCGGAGCATGCGCGCACCGACTGGATTCGGTAGAGGGCGTTCCTAGCTAACGAATGAGCAGCTGGCCAGTTGTCTCCGAGCACTTGGAGAGTCAGGACAGGCATTTTCGCGCGACGTGTTTCTGTGAGTGGTGCAAGCCGAAAATGCAACGTTCGTTAGAGCAGATGTACGCGATTAAATTCTGTGTCAGAGACTCGGTAAATCTGCGACAGAGACGTTTGATATGATCAAGCAGGCTTACCCAGGTGTTGCTTTAGCAGGAAGTGGTGTGTTTCGGTGGCACCAGGCCGTTTTGGAGGGCCGGGAAGAGTCGTGCTGAAAGAACTTCGACTTCGACAAACACCGATAATGTGACTCGTGTGAGCAAAGTTTTGAACTCAGACCGTCGACTATGTATTCGTTTAATTGCCCAGATGTTATATTTACCAAAATCTGTGGTTCATGACATTGTGACACAGCATTTTAACATGCGCAAGGTGTGCGCGAAGATGGTCCCAAAAGTGCTCACTGATGACCAGAAATTGCGGCGAGTGGAAGTGTGCCAAGAAAATTTGAACATGCGTGAAAGTGACCCCCAATTTTTGAATAACGTAATCACAGGTGACGAGTCGTGGATCTTTGAGTATGATCCCGAGACAAAGAGGCAATGTTCCGAGTGGCACATGACGGCGTATCCTCGCCCTAAAAAGGGAAGAATGAGCAAATCCAAAGTGAACATGATGCTCATTGTCTGTTTTGACATCAAAGGCTTCGTCCACCATGAATTTGTTCCTCCTGGACAAACCGTCAACGCCAAGTTTTACGTGGAAGTGCTCAGGAGACTCAAACGAAGGGTCAGTCTGGTTCGACAACCGACTGGAACTTGCACCACGACAACGCCCCGGCTCACACCGCCTTTCTTGTGAACAGCTACCTGACCAAGGCCGGCATCCCAACGCTTCCGCAGCCGCCCTACAGTCCAGATGTGCCCACCGGACTTTTTGTTTCCTCGCCTGAAAAGCCCGATGAAAGGCAAGCATTTTGAGACGACAAAGGGGATCCAAGCAGCATGCACCGCAGCTCTCAAGGCTATTCCGGAGAATGCCTTCCGTGACGCCTTCAATGCTTGGAAATCGCGCTGGCAGCGCTGCATCGACGCAGAAGGAGCCTCTTTTGAAAGTTTTTGAAGAATTGTAACGATTGGCTCAATAAATTTTTTTTAATCGACTCGAATTGTTGAATCAACCATTATTTGACGCATCCTAAAATGTTATATCGAAATCAGAGACAGACAAAGTAGGAGCGGTCACGAGACGTCCTTTCAGTTCAGTAAAAGCTTTCTGACAATCTGGAGTCCAGCTCCACTTGACGTTTTTCTTAGTTAGGTGGAGTATAGGGGCAAGTAGCGAGGAGAAATCTAGTACAAATCGTCTGTACTATGAAACAGTGCCCACTAGTCTACGAACTTCAGTAACATTGTTAGAAGGTCGAAGACCCTTACCGTTAATCAAGTATCACAGATACCTCAATTCTGGCTTACAGAAGTGACAATTCCCCAGCGATACAACAAGTCCAGGTTCGCGGAGGCGATCAAACACTAGATCTAAAAGTTGTAAATGTTCAGAAAAAGAAGCGGCAAAATAATGATGTCATCTAAATAGACCATCACATTAGGCTCCAGTTCAGGACCAAAAATTGTATCTACAATACCTAGCCAAGTTGCGGGAGCATTGGTAAAACCAAATGGCACCCCTCTTAGCAAAAAAACCCTGATGTGAACAGGTAGAATATCATTCTAAAAAACTATTTTATAGATATTATTCATATATTGATCATTGCTGACTGAAATTCTTAGAGTGTACTTGATTTTGTTTAGCATTTTACGTATTTAAATATGGGGCACTGCCTACATGGCACCTCCTATTGGGCATTAGGACGTTGATCAAGATTTTGATTTTTGAGCCGCCAAAACTTTATTTTAGAACAAGAGATAAACTGAGTGTATATCACTTTAGTACATTTTTTCTACCTTTGCTATACTTTCCTTGCAAAAACATGTACATGGTTTTTCTTCAAGTTTGATTGTTTTCAATGAATAGTTTTGTCTCAGACAAAGAGAAATCCAAATTACTAGTAAGTGATCAAAATAGTAAAAAAAGATTACGTGATTTTGGCTCGTGACATATTCTTTTTAATTTTGTTCAAGATGTTGATTATGTAACATTTAAAACTTCAGTAAAAACTGATAAAAATTTTATAGAAGAATATTAGCATTAAAATAAAGTATATATATTTATCACATAACATTACAACAACTTTGAAGTTGAGTCATTAATTTTCAGATAATGATGTAGAAGGAAGATAAACCAAAATATATGTGTGTAAAAATAAAAAAAAAATTTACCTTGTTTTATAAAGTATCCTCCCGACAAGTATTTCAGTGCGGACCTGTATTTGATCGTGCGGTCTTGGAGCACCGGCATGCCCTCCCCTGTGAGGTTTTAAGTCACCTGATTCACGAGGCCTTTGTACTACATTAACAAAGGCACGAGGGGTTGGTTGCACTCGATTGGGAAACCGATCCGCATAAATCCGTGATGCCGCGGCAGCATTTTGTAAGGACTCCCCCCCGTAAATAAGAATCATGTCCACAAGTTCAGCATTTTCGTAAACATGTGCCATTTTTTATTTCGTTTGAGCCATGCAACAAACACCACTATTCACTCACGCGTTACCGACTGACACATTGTCTGAATACAACTGAATAAAATTGTAGTAAAAACATCGTGATAAGCGTTTAAAATTCTTTCGATTTTTTGTTTCCGATGCGATGAACCGATAAGGCGGATTATATCCGTTGTTGCCAAACACGAGCATATAATATTATTATTGAGACAGGGCGGTACTCAACCTTCTAACGGGCTATAACTTTGTTACTTTAATTTTACCACAAAAATGTTAAAGGAAAAAAACATTTCTTTTGATCAGATCTAATCACTGTTAAAATAAATGACTCAACTTCGAAGTCATCCTGTATATAATATATAAAGCATTGTCGAAATCATCAAAAGGAAGCTGTATGCTCCATGTGCCAAGTGTATACTAATCGTTCAATAAAATGGGAGTGTCAATTATCGCTTCTGATAACAAATGTCCTAGTGAAAATTGAAGAGTGGGGGAGGGGGGTGCGTCTAGGGTGGGTGACACAGGTCTCACGATTCAGCTCTAGTAAGGTAATTTTCAGGCGCAGCAATACCATTTTCTTGAACAAAATTGCATATTTGATCGCCTTATATTGCGTTGTTAATGGGGGATATTCCTTATCTACTTTTTGTTCTCAATGTATACCTTCGAAATATGTTGTATTGAAAATTTTTTAATTACAAGTTAAGCCAGGACCTCTTGAATCGTTTAAGTAAAATGCTATCAATATGTTAGCCTTTAAAGCTCTCTCGCAGGTAATAAATACTTCTTACCATAGTGAATCCGTATCAAATTGGAACGAGCTCAATGAAACCACAGACTTGAATGTTTCAATTTCTCGCAAATTGGTAGAAATCGCATTCCGCTAGAATAGATTGATATTGATAAATAGCAAGCGATGGTCGCTCATTAACGAGGAATATAGATCAATTAAAGCAAATATTTGCATTAAAACCTCGGTTCTAGCGTAATGCTAATAGTATCATAATTGCATGGCAATTTTTCCCTAATTACGGTCGACCTCACGTAAATGTTTGCCATGGGATTGCAAGGCTTTCAATGATTGCTGTACATGGCGAAAATCGCAAAAGCCACAAAAATGCAAACACATCGGTTTTCGCAGCTTTGGACTGTAAAAAAAACATGTGATTGCTACGGTAGTACCGTACCGAGCTGTCGCGCAAGCCACGGAAGGGTACAGAAAACTAACCAAATATGGATTAGTATATTAATAAAAAACCTTGATTTCTCCAAAAAATAGACCCGAAACGTAACGCACGAACATGTACCATTCGCTCACTTTACACTCGTATCACTCTTACAGGTACACCACCGAGTGAGTTGGGTGACCTCTGCACTTGTCGCACTAGTATCTTTTTGTCGTCGCATGTTAAGCATGTATTCGTCAAATTTATTTCAACATTTTGTGAACTCTTGTTAATAAAATAATACAAGTCTGAACGAGTTTAAAAACCCAAACATGGACTGCCATTGGTGCCTAATTATGGAATGATAAGTACTCGCTACTGTTGTTTCCATAAAATTTGCCACAACTTTGGCCAGCCTGTGCCAAAAGAATGAACAGTCTCCAAAGTAGCAGCAGCCTCATATTATTATGTACATCAAGTGATGAGACTAGCAAACGTATCATCCGATTATGGGCAAAATCCGCAAAAAGAAGGAAAGTGGATTTGAGCAGAAAATAGGATAGGTAACCCGAGCGATACGTATTTCTGCTGGTTGGCTTCATCAGGCCAGAAATGAATGCACTTATGTAACTACAAAAGTACATACACATGCCCATATATCCGGATACGGGTGTCACCTGAGGAAACGAAGGTTGAGAGGGGAAAAAACGACACACGAAGTCCACAACAAGAGCCAACCTACACGTAGTATAAAATGGCTAGAAGACCTCGAATTTTCAAGGAGACATCTAACCACAACCACGGGGCCGGTTATAGCCACTCGCTGTGGTACTTCAAGCCCAAAGGATCTACAAAGAGAAAATGATCATGAGGAGAAATGTGTATATATATATATATAGGTGAAAAATTAAAGCTTCCGCCTTTTGTTGGGTACTTCGACAAAATTTAAGCAAAGAGGACTCTTTATACTTTTTTTAATTCTCTCTAGCTTTCAATGGACTTTGCCATCATCATCAGGAGCTGCAATTACAATGATAACAGTAGCAACAAAAGTCTAAAATGAATTTAAATTGATCAACTTACAGTAGTGTGTGAGGATGTTGCTAATTGTTGTTTTCGTATAGTATGAGGGAAACGTCCAGCAACATGGTGAGAGCTGGATACATGGTACAATGGTTAAAATTATATAAAATATGACAAGACAAGTTAAAGACAGAAATTATTTAGAAAACATTAGAGCATTACGTCGTGAAGCCACTTGATGATTGCACGTACAAAAAAATAAAAACCCTGATTTTTGAAGGACCGTCGGATCTATCTCCTTATATGAGTCCCAAGGGAATCACATCAGTGAATGGCCTCAAGAACACCTGTACCGAATAACCATATAAATGTTTCATTTCGCCCTTTCTCCAATTTTACTGCTTTTCTTTGGAAGGATCTGAAAGTGAACCATGCTATATATTTCAGCAGGATGTCGTAGAAATTATTCTTTCAGGCGTAAAGTCACGAGTGTTCTTTGCTGAACTTCATGAAAATATAAACGAAATACAGGGCGAAGGTTTAACCACTGTTCTCAGCAACATATGTAAACGGACATTGCACTTGGGCGTATGTGATTCGTGTAGCCATTGATTGACGTATTTTCCAAGAACATGCCCAACAACCATATGCTGTATATGGATGTTCACTTACAATTTTCATCGTCACAGCCAAGTTGCCGAGTACAAATCGCAGTAATTCCATCAGAAGTGATAAAAGCAGGCTCTATTTTTTTATTCTTATTGATTTTTTTTTAGTAAACATGACATTAACCTTCTAAGGAAAGATAATAATCTCTCATCCTTTCTGAAATTTCATATTTCCTGAATGTATTAACGGCGAAAGAGGAAATTCCATAGCAGTCCAAGTATACATGTATGCTTATACTCAAGTGGGTGGCGGCACCTCGATACGTAGGCGTATTTATTTATTTAGCAACATCCAAGCCCAATTACAGGAAGGATAAACATGCAAATAAACAACAGAAATCAATGCACATAAGTGGGGGATGTGTTGTTGAGAAAGCTGGAACAGCTGCAAAAAAAACCTCCTAAATAGAACTCTGAGGAAGAAAGCGATCTAGCTTTACCTACTCAGCACTCAACAATCAAACCGGCAGGCGTTAAAGTTAAGTCGAACAAAATCCTTCAGTGAGATATGATAATCAAAAGTGTAGTTTAGAAGTGGGGAATGGGGTCGATTTGCCGTTGAACATTTCACATGCTTACGTGTGTCCTCAAGACCTCAAGACACCCCTCTCCATATTATCCCCCTATAGTCCCACATAATCCACTTGTTTTGTATTGTCTCGTAATGTAATGTTGTTGAAACACACAGTAACTGTAAGAGATGAAAACCAATTGGCTGTCCAGTGTACGAGCAGTTGGCTGTTCTTGGCATACTCATCCACCAATTTCAATTATTCGTTTTAAAAATGGTGAATGTGCATTTGGGTATTAAAAGGAAAAAATGGAATCGGGGATTATAACAAGCGCGTTTAGATTTATCATTTTTCAGGTATACCGCTTGAAAGCTCGACAACGACTACACCGGTTCGATTTTTTTATTTGTCATTACAAAGGGATTAATAAAATTTTGGTTTTGCACAGATAGTTTTGCAGATCAAGGTCCATGTAAGAGAGGTTCTGGCACTGAAAATAGCTCTAGTTGATCGCATGTATGAAATATTTGCATTCAAATATTTTAACAACATTTTTTCAAAGTTTTGTAATTGATTGTTCTTTAAAACCCGAATATTAGCAATTTTGGCATTTTTAAACAGAATCCACTAACTTTTGAATATTTTCCTTCATTTTTACATGAGCACATGATTTCGATATCAAATCAGTAATAAACCTCATTGAGACACATAACATATATAAAAATTGCACCACAAGAAAAACAAACTTTGAAAGAGATTACATATTGTAATTAAGCTTTTGTTGTGAGCATAATGGTGCAACACTTTCGTTTGAATAAATCTTTTTATGTCTCTATGTGTTTTATTACAGATTTAACATAGAAAGTGTTTACACAATGTGATTATATAAAAATAAAGCAAGTTCAATATATATGAAAATGTAGATGAAGGTTTATAATACGTATGTTCTGAAATATTTAAATGCAAAAATTTCGTAGATTCGACCAACTTAAAATTTTAATTATTTTTAAGGTCGGAAAAATCTCTCCTGGGCCCTGATCAATTATACGAGTATAACCGTTAAACAATTCGTCACAAAGTAAACAGGTCCCCTAAGGTGTTATCTGTTGCAGATAAAGAGTAGGTGTTTTCCTTATATTTTTTTTTGAAGCTTATACAAAAAGCCATGGATTGTTAGATAGCTCTATTTTTGGATCATTATGTACATCAAACTGTCCTCAACGTACAGCGCACTTAGTCTTCAGAAAAATCCGAGGGGGTTAGTTCTAGTTGGTTCATTGTTACAAATCATATGAACTATATCTCTTTTCCACAATGGCATTCAAAACATATTCTAAATGTAAACATCTACGCTATACAGGGTGTTAGGGAAATAATATTCGTAACTTTAAGAGGTGATTCCTTGCATTATTCTAAGCAAAAAAGTTAATTATTCGTTTTCGAGGAAAGTGAGTCATAAATAATTAGATTTTCTCAAACATTTGGCAACGCTGCAACACAACCGCGATACGAGCCCACGACGACCGCAACTGATTCATCGAATTGTTTACGTTTGTATGATATTTTTGCTGAAAATATGCCTTGAATTATTGAATACTTTTACACAATTTTTTGTAGCTAATATTTTCTATTTAATAACGCTTTCAGTACAGTACATTTACTTGAAAAAAATGACATAATTTACCGGTACGTGGCGATACACACCACCAATTCCCACGATTATCAGTCACTTATTTGAAACGATGTGATGCACGAAAAAAGAAAAAACTAACATCCGTAAATCACAAAAAGTTACAGTTAAACGTATTAGTAATCACAACAACACGCGATGATACATGCAGTGCAGGCGGAATACGACGTTGCCAGTTGTGTGAGGGATTTTGCTTTTCTGTTTTTCTACGGAAAATTGTATTTAATATGCAAGAAAATTATTTTGTTAGAGATAGTTAATTAATAAATAGAAGTTTGATACATTTTACGCTATTAGGCATATGAATCCAAATTATGTATTAAGGTGCAAAATTAATTTATTTCATGACTAGAAAGAAACAAGTTTAGCATTTATTTGCTCCGAAACGGTTGATTTTCGGACATAGGTTATAATGAACTTTTTTGCTTAGAATAATGCAAGGAATCACCTCTTAAAGTTACGAATGCGCTTCTTCTGCGTGCCTGGGTTACTAATACTTTCCTTTTCTGTAATACTTTCAAATATTTGCACAACACAGTCACTATTACTATGTTCATTGTTTTGGAGATTTACTCTAAAAAACTGAGTAGTGAAAAAGAAGTCAAGTATGTATGCTAACTCAAACTGATAACAAGAACACTCCACCTTGTACTAACTAGTTATATAGCTTTGGATCGTCCGATCACAGGCAGGCAACCATGGAAGCTGTTTCGTGCTATTTGGCAACACTTGGTCTCTGTCAACAACGAACGAAAGCTGACCAACTCTACTCAATTCAGAGCATAAGGTCTATCGAAATAACTCAGCACAAAGTGACCTATTACCAGAATCGACCACTGCGAAAGTGAAAACAGCAAGCAGTGTATTGTACGTGTATCCTGGTTCACATTTACCAGTTGGGTCACCACTGCGACCGCTAGATGCCGTCGATTCTGGTATTATAGAAGATACGGTATACTCGCCATTGAACAAACTAGTAATATGGGCACAAACCTCGGGCAGCTTTTCGTGCATGGTATCAGGTAAGACAACGATCGAAAGCTGACATAAGGTCTATTGATATAAGTCATCTATCAGCAAAATCGGTGGCATCTATCTGAAAAAGTCTTGACCCGGTTAAATGCGAACTGGGATACAGTTCCAACAGACAGTTTGCTGTTTTCACTCTCATTAGTCGATCCTGCGACTTTGTGCTGCCTCATTTCTATTTCACTTTGTGTTTCATTTTCTTGTTACAATTATAGAAGTTGTGTTCAAGTTGAATGCCTGAAAGAAGTTTTTCTGTAGGCTGGCCAACATTCAATTTCTGTTTAGCGATTTCCACGAAATAAGTTATTTCGACCTTTCGGACTATTTGCTACGACGATCTACTTGAATGTTGTAAATTCAGCATCCTGATACCCCTAAATTGAAAACGACCTCGGAATCAAATGGTGAATAATAAATGTCGGAGAAGAACCTCGTTTCATTTATCCAGGAAATAATGGTTTGAGAAGCATTTGGAATTATAAAAATTAGGCGGAGTCTGAGATTTTGCAGACGTGTTGTATACCAAAGTTAAAAGTTTTGCTATGCTCTGGATGACCATAGATAACAACACAATAGTAATAGTAAATTAGTGATTCATATCAATATTTCAGTTCACACGCACTCAGTGCATGAAGCAAAGCACTGTGTGTAGTGATTTAGCTCATCTATATGAACCGTGCAACTTTATCAGAGGTTTACTCTCTTTGATCACTTATTTTAGCTCTACCTTGTCTACTCGCACCTCGCTTGAGAATGCCATTATTGATTTCGCACATTATATCCTCCTTCTATGGGAGATCTCCGTACAAATACTGCAACTTATTAAACTGTACAACTTAATTAACGGGACACTTTTAGTTGCAGCTTCGAGGCGAATGTAGTCACAATCGTCCTCTACACTATGCATTGCATGAAATGCAGTGATCTTCACGTGGATTTCCCGCTACGATTAAACCTGCGTAGCAAAACTCAATCATTAGTTTATGATATTCTGGTGATATATTGTTTCCTCTACCAGATTATATGGGCAAAACGATGTGTGTGCCGTCTGGGTCCCCGTTGTGCCCCTTTTCCAGTATCCTGGCATTTCAAAGGGCGAACCGGGAAGCAGCGTATTTTGAACGTGAATCGAGATTCACAATTAGCTAAAAAGCCATTTTCCTAGGTAACACTATACGTTTCAAGTTGTAATTACCATTCATAATGTGAAAATCGTCTGCGTCAGCACCAACCCTCTGATCTTAGATTTGGTGATAGACTGTGTAAACCGTTTTGGCTAGCTATGTGACTTAGCAGCTGGAGCAATGTTTCTAAACTAACATGCATCCCAACTAGCAAAGTAGTGGTATAAGCTTTGGGTAAAAGAACCGTTCAGCCATAAAAGCTCTCTATTGTTGTTGCCTGAACACCAAAATGCTGGCTTAATGTTGTGTGGAATGCAAATTTGCTTTCTGCAACATATTTGCTCTAAAATGAGGCGTTTAAAATATTCTTATAGCATAGCTATACAACACCTTATAACAGTTGCATAAACATTTATACAACTATTTTATACGGCATATTTGCACGTTAATCAAAATGGTTGTATTGTGGCATCCATGGTAACGTTTATAAAACAAACCCGAGCCTTGTTGTTTTGCTGTGCAATTTACTACTTTAGCCAACAAATTGCTCCCAACCGAACCACTTATACCACTGTTGTTTAGTAACTGTTAAAAGCTGTACATATGCTAAATATGTTGCTATACAACTTCACCATAACCTAACTTTCTGCTGTCATATTTTTGTTAAAATACCATAACCAATGTTTTAAGACAAACAACGCATGCATATTGGTTCAAAAGGTTTTATCAACTGTTCAAACAGAAGATATAGATCTGGTACAAATTCTGGGTAAATCATTCGACTTTGTCGGTATTTCATTTCAGACATTTGTCAAATTGTTGTATTACACCTGCAGGCAACACCAAAATATTCTAATAACCTAAAGACAACATGGACGATGCCATGATTATACACAACCACCCGCCATTTTGGGCAAACATTTATTCCTCTATTTAATATTAATTAATTATGTTTCAGTTCGAAATTACAGATATAAAGTGATAAACATTTGTGTAATTGTGTCTAAATATAGGATTTGTGGAAGATTTAACGCAGATAAGTTCAGTTTACCATCTTAAAAATCTAGACATACTTTTGATCATTATCAAAATATGAATCAAATACGAAGCCCGTAGAAATTGAGTAACTAATTTGCACGATAATTACAATAAAATTTGCTGCGCAAGTAATTCAATAGCCCTATATCGCAGTGTAGAAGTTTATCATATACATGTCTTTGAAACTCACAATGTCCGATATGTAAGTAAACAAGATGACTGTAATGTGTTAGTTATATATTCTTCACTTCGTCTATACAATACATAAGAAATAGTTTGGTCGCAATAAAGTAGAATCACGTAACAGAATAGTTGTATAGTTGACAAAAACTGAATCTTGCACTGACGTAAATGTCCTATAGCGGCTGCAGGAGGCTTACACTTTTGTCGTATAACTGTTACCTGCAGCCCTTATACAACCTCTTAAATGACTGAAGTGTCCTATTAGGTGTGCAAATTCCGCTTGTATAGCTGTTCTAAGAGGGTTTTGCCAATGTTCTTTCAGTATACAATGCTGTTTAAGGAATACTGTATAATCATTCTTGCAACTAGAATAGGAGTGATAATTGTTAGTTGGGATGTTTCCACTTTAGTACGCCAAGTGAGAGTTAGGGCGTCTACTCAAAAAGTTTTGACATATCGGCCCCCATTCTTTTGGAATGAAGGAATATCCCTTAAAAAAACCAGGCATACAGAAGACTCGAACAAAATCCAATCACAAAGCGGCCCAAAATGTTGGAAATTCCACCGTTCAGTCCCAAGTCCGCAGGAACCACCAGAGACGACATCAGTCGCCTACGAGCCACCGCGTCGAACGCTTAGACCTCGACTGTGTAACTACGTTTGTGCAAGATAGATTGAATTTAAATAAACAGTTCTAAAAGACTCAGTACAATGCTGAAATTAAAATCTTGGAAATTCTAGCTGCTATGTACTGAGGAGAATTGATAGGAATTTATCAA
This sequence comes from Acanthoscelides obtectus, assembly GCA_963669975.1. Lineage (NCBI taxonomy): Eukaryota > Metazoa > Arthropoda > Insecta > Coleoptera > Chrysomelidae > Acanthoscelides > Acanthoscelides obtectus. Next base: position 25,471,637 of record CAVLJG010000010.1, on the reverse strand, counting down.
ATTTTTAAATACAAAAAATAATATCGTTTTATTCGTATTATAATAAAAAAAAAGTTACATCTTCTTCGAATAAATATTGACTGTGCAGTAAATTTACATGAATTACAATAAAGAAACATTGAACAGATTTAAAGACGTAATATTCATATACCGATGTGTACGTAAGCATAGGGGGTGAAGAGATTTGCTTACTTTCGTAGACAAGCGGGAGCGGTGTAAATATTACGTAAATGGTGCTAACTACTTGGATGAGCCCAAACAGTTGCCGCAATCTAAGCCTTATAAACCTATTTGTACAGCATATTGTCACCAATGTTACACACAATACAACTCAAACATCAGAGGCTAAATTAGTGTTAATAACCGTAAACCTTGATTTACGTAATATCAGCGCTAACAAACTGCAGAACTTCGATACTACAGTGTTTGCAATCCTTGGATCATTTTCTCAAAACTATAATATTGTGAACTCACCTGTAAAAAGTTCCGGAAAGATGAGTATCCACAAAGCGTAGATGAGCAACCTGGTTGAAGTTTCCATCGTTTTCCTAATTATCTGTTTTAACACTGCTTCACCTGTGTGTGTATATATATCTTTAGGTAGGGGCGTCTGAACTTCTGCACATATTAGTCACGCACACTATATTCGCACTCACTCTCACTATATTCACATGGTACTACTCTCTATCCACAGAAGCTGATGTAACCTGAAACAAAGAAAGAGCAATTAAATAAATAGATTACACTAAATACTAGACAACAATCTAATAGCAACAAGGGACGCTAACTTTTTTGGTTACAGTTTTTAAGTTGGCAAAAGTAATAGGCGTTAATCTTAAGATTACAGAGAATAATGTTACAATAGACTAATTTCATCGGAATAGCCTTGAATCTGTCATTTGAATCGATGACAGAATACAGTGCGCTTTTTTTGTCGCATTCAATCACGTCACGGGTACTCTGCTTCACACTAGTATACAGTTCAAAAGAGTTCGTTTATTAAGCTTGTTTGATGGCTCTATCGTCTAGGAGTTGAAACGCGTCCAGAGCGATCAGCTTTTGGATGACTTTCTCATTTATGGGCCATTCTTTTAAGTTTTGCATATGGAAATAAAACAACATGGTAGATAGTTTTAAATGACTTTATTGTTTTTCGAAGTATTCTCCACGAAGATTAATACACATCTGCATGCGCTCGAACCAATTTTCGAAGCACTTATTCCACTCGTTTTCTGGCAGATACAACACGGCATTTTTGAATGCGTCAACTGCTTCTTCTGGTGACTGGAACTTTTGACCACGCAGTCTGTTTTTAATTTTCGGGAAAGTAAAGAAATCGTTAGGACTTAGATCGGGACTATATGGAGGGTGGTCCAATAATTCTACGTTTTCTTCCGTTAAATACTGCCTTGTTTTTTGGGTTGTGTGCGAGCTTGCATTGTCTTGGTGGAGGATGATTCTTCTTTCGGGGTTGATTTTTCGAAGCTCGGTGATGACTTTTGGCAAACAAATGGTGGTATACCAATCCGCAGTAACAGTTCTTTGCTCATCAAGAGGAATTGTTGCAATATGACCCGCTTTTGACACAAATGTCGCAGCCATCTTTTTCGAAACACTTCGAGAACGGATGACTTTTGTTGGTTTTCTTCACCTCGGAACACTCAAACAGCCGGCTGTCATTTATTTTCTGGTTCATAATAGTAAATCCACGATTCGTCACCACTAACAATGCTGTACACATTTTTTGATTTTCCGGAATTGAAACGGTCAAGTGTTTTTTGACACCAATTAACCCTGGCTGCTTTCTGCTCTTCAGTCAACAGGTGGGCTATCCAACGAGAAACTAATTTTCTTACTCCTAATTCTTCATGTAAAATTTTTGAATTGAGGTCCTTGAGATCTTCAAGGACGCCTCAATCTCGCGATATGTCACATGTCTATCTTCAATGATGAGTTTGCGCACAGCATCGACGTTTTCCTGGGGGACTGCCGTTTTTGGTGCACCCACCCTGGGATCGTCGCTAAGACTCACCCGTCCACGTTTGAATTATCCATACCAACGGGAAATTGTCGACTGATGTGGCGCTTCGTTGCCGAAAACAGACAGTAACTCAGCAAGGTATTCTTGTTGCGATGACACTGATCAACAGCCAAAAAATATCCTAAATAAAATCAACAAAATATTACTATTTTTAATGTGCTAAAACCGGAATGAAACTTATTTTTTCAATATTAGTTCAAGTTTTAGAAATACGGTAATTATATGTGTTCCTGCTGTGACAGTGTTAATATACTGTAATTCACAAGAATGCACGTGCTACATTTTTATATTCGGCAAGGAAAGATGATGTAATCGGCATGATTGTGTTACGTTATACATACGTGTACATTATATTGTTTTATATTAGCCATTTTTTCCTCAGTTGGCTGACAGCGTTCATGCAAGATGTCTCGAAAGTGCGTAAACAATCCAGATCAGTTTTGTTACGTGTGTGGTGATGTGACTTTTGCGTCTCAGAGACGGTCTATTACTCCACTAATAACAAAGGCATATCAGCTTTATTTCGGTTGTAAACTAGGTGATCAAGACAAACAGTGGGCACCCCACCTCTGCTGTAATACATGTGCTTCAAGTCTGAGGAGCTGGTTAAATGGCAAAAAACGGTCTATGCGCTTTGCTGTCCCAATGGTTTGGAGAGAGACTACAAATCATATTAATGATTGTTACTTTTGCATGGTACCTTGTGTTGGACAAGCCACAGGTATGTCCAAGAAAAAAAAAATCGGTTATTAACTACCCAAACATACCATCTGCGAAAACCCTATTCCAAAACCCCCAAAATCCTACACTTGCGAATCAGAAAACGAATCAGATCATGGCGATCGAGTGATTCGTCAGGAAGAAGATATGCCATCAACGTCAAGAGATCCTGATTTTATACCGAGCACTTCATGCCACCAACCGCACAAAATAACACAGTCAGAATTAAATGATCTTGTAAGAGATTTAGAACTTCCAAAATGTAAGGCAGAGTTACTTGGATCAAGACTGCAGCAGTGGAACTTGTTAGAAGACGATGTTTCGGTATGTGTTTTTCGTAAACGCCACAAAGACTTAGAACCATTTTTCAATATGGAGAATAACTTGGTTTTCTGCAGTAATATTAACGGCTTACTGGCGGCTTTAAATATAAACTATAACCCATAAGAATGGAGATTGTTTATAGACAGTTCAACATTGAGTTTAAAGGCAGTGTTATTGCATATTGGAAATATTTTACCATCTCTTCCTGTAGGGTATGCAGTTCACATGAAAGAATCATATGACAATATGAAGTACCTATTGACATGCATAAAATACGATGAGCACCAATGGCATATTTGTGGCGATTTGAAAGTTGTTGCACTTTTACTTGGGCTGCAGCTAGGCTATACAAAGTTTTGCTGTTTTTTGTGTGAATGGGACAGTCGGGCAAAGGCACTTCATTATACCAGACAACTGGCCTGTTCGTCAATTCCTAGAGCCAGGTCAAAAAAATGTACAGCACATGCCATTAGTAGATTCGAAAAAAAAATTATTACCACCACTGCATATCAAGTTGGGCCTAATGAAAAACTTTGTCAAGGCATTAGATAGAGATGGGTCAGCTTTTCAATACCTGCGTCAGAAATTTCCAAGACTAAGTGAGGCAAAGGTTGAAGAAGGTATTTTTGTTGGGCCACAGATTCGAAATATTTTGAAAGATACACAGTTTGAAAACACTTTAACAGGTATTGAAAAAACTGCTTGGAATGATTTCCGTCTAGTGGTCACTAATTTCTTGGGAAATAGAAAAGCTGATAACTATAAAACCCTTGTCAAAAATATGCTGTCATCGTATCAAAATATGGACTGTAATATGTCTCTCAAGATACATTTCCTACACTCACACCTGGACTTTTTTCCTGACAATTGCGGAGCCGTAAGTGATGAGCACGGCGAACGTTTTCATCAGGATATTTCAACAATGGAAAAAAGGTACCAGGGAAAGTGGAATCCTTCCATGCTTGCAGACTACTGTTGGACTCTTGGTAGAGATGCTCCAGAAACGATACATAAAAGAACAGCAAAAAGACAGCACATATAGTGGGTGATATGCATAAAGGCGAGTGGCTACTTTTGACTCGCATTTTTAAAGTAGCCACTCCATTTGATATGCATAACATGTAAGTAGAAGCTCACACTCATAAGTTCCTACTCTTTCCGTGAGGCTGTACTCGCTCCTTGAGTGCCGACTTTAATTTTTATATGCATAAAAGCGAGCGTCCACTCCGACCGCTGAGTACATACTTAAAGAAATGCGAGATACCTTAGTAGTAGACTCAGCTTTATAAGAAGTGGATGTCTTCACGAAATGGCCGAATTTATGCCTGCAAAGGTGTTCAAAGATCGTAGGGAATCAAGGGAAGTAGACTATCGGGCCTTATATCGGTTTAGTAAAGTTAAAATAAGTAAGTTAAAAAAGTAACAATTTTCTTGGAGAGACAGAAGAATATAGGGGCGGTGCTTTGAGCAATATAGAAAGAATGAGGGTTTTTTACGATACGTGGGAGGATTTCAAATTATCATAGGAGAAGATATTGGTGTCCATCAATCTACGGTATCCCGAACCGTTACCAACGTTATAACACGCATTGTGCAGAAGTCGAATATTTGGATTAGATTCTTACCAACCTCATGTGAAGATCTACACAATGCTAAAAATAAGTGGCAAGAAACGTTCAATTTTCCTTCAGCTATTGGTGCTATCGACTGCACCCATATACCTATTCTGAAGCCGTTTATGCATGCCGACAAATATGTGAACAGAAAGAACTTTGCTAGTATAAATGTACAAGCAACGTGCAATTCAAACGAAGAGTTCACAAGTGTGGATGTTTCTTGGCCAGGATCTGTACACGACTCTCGGATATGGAAGAATTCTGATATATACAACGTTATGAAATGGAATAGGGCTAGTGCTGTTTTGTTGGGAGACTCTGGGTATGGTATAGCTTCTTGGCTCATGACTCCTTTTAGGATTGCAGAAACATCAGAACAAACATCATATAATCGGCTGTTTACGAGAGAACGAGTTATAATAGAGAGATGTTTCGTTCAACTAAAACAGCGTTTTCCCATTCTACATAACAAAATACGCGTCGATACAGAAAAAGTGCCCTCCCTTGTCATGAGATGTTTTATCTTGCATAATGTGGCTAAGCACCTTAATGATAAAGATTTTGCTGTTTATATACCGGGAGATGGCGAACAAGAAGAAATACATAACCAACATACTGCCGACTATGCAAATGGAGTGATACGTCAGAGAGGTCAATTTAGAAGAGATGCAATGTCAAGAACTCTTCATGGCTTTCGGGTCTAAGTAAGTATCTAGCATGATCTAAATTTAATCTGGTTTTTATGTTTTGAATCTTCTTCCAAATCTGCCCTTCATTATATTTAACTCCTAATTCGGCTTCTACCTTTTCTTTTATTTCTTCAACCGCCTTACGTCGTTTATTTTTGATTTCCGGGATGTTTAATTATATTAACAAGTACTATTTGATTTTCAGATGAATGGTCTTCAGAATAGGTTGACATCATGTAAATGAACAAATAATAATCGACCTAAACACCACCGACACAAACGTTTACCGGTATACAGTAGTAACTGCTCGCAATAGAGAAATTGCCAATTCGGCGAGACAACAAAATACAAGTCGGAACTCGAAAACCAGAGTGCCTACTCAAGAATTTCATTAGAACTTGAGTAGCCTCTCCGTTTCTCGATAAATATTTTATGCATATCAAAACCGAGTAGGCTCTCCCTAACAGGAGTAGTTACTCGCTACAATATGGAGTCGCTACTTCTGAGAACTCACTCACCTTTATGCATATCACCCAATGATTCTTATGAGTATATGAATCTTGTTACTTTTTTTAATATATCCTTAAAAATAAAAAGTTTTTTTCTAAACCGCAACTATTTTTTTATTTCATTGTCATTTTTGGATTCAGCCCCAAAATTAACAAAGAAGTGCACTTTTCCCACAAGATACAATTAAAAAACTAAAATTTGTTGTCCAGTGAATTGTCTCTGAAAGTTGTAATAAATTATGGCGCGAAAATGTTCTCGGTTGAGTTCCATTTTTTCAGTACTGACGTTCGTTCCGCGCGGCCTACTATGTTTCTATATGCAAAACTTAAAAGACATCCCTCGTATTACGAATGTATCATTGAACATTGACGATACCCGGCAGCATATTGTTCTGAAAGCTTTGGATCATCTCAATAATGCTGTTGTGGTACACCCTACATGTAGTCTGGTAAAGACTGATTTCGGTATCAGTCCGTCCTGCGTAAAAAGTCATAGTCGCCTCTTTATGTGCTCAAACCAATCTTACAGAGACATTAAATTTTCAAAATCTGCCCTTTCATCTCGAGGAAAGCTCAAAGGTTTTCACTAAATTGCCAATTTAATAATAGTAGGAGTACTAAAACCAGTATCAAAATATGAAGGGGTTATCAATTTCTATTGAGTTATTACATTTTCGATTTTTACAGATATTTAACAGATATTTAAACAAGCAAGATATTTCAGACTTATTACATACCTATATGTACTGTGATATTTTTTAAACGCTGGGTAGCTGAACAAGCTGCTGATTATATGGGCTTTTGCTTTAACGGAGTATGAAAGGTCAACTTTGAAATTCATGAGAACATACATGAGAAGACACTTTTTTCGATTGCCGCAAGAGGGGACCTTATATTGTTATATAGGTAACTTTAACCTGACAGCGCTTAGTATAGCACAGTAAAATTTATAGTTCCATTATTTGATGTATGCATACACATATCTAATATTTTGAGTTTGTGCAATGTTTTTCGTTGTGACGTGGTTTTTACAAGATTTCATTCAGTAGATGTAGATATGTATGTGTGGGACTGAATTTTGAACTAATTAACATAAATAAATTTAGCTGAAATTGCCTCCATATTGAATAAAATATAGCGGATGTTACAAAATGGCGACTCATCATTTCCATAGTAATCCCTATGACATGGGTATCAAACGAGAGGGCTGGATGAGAGAATCACAATAAAAAAGTGACGTCATTCGAAATACAATATGCCTGTCGCCAAAAATGGCGACTTACACATTTCATTATCACTTCTACGATATGGGTATCAAATGCAAGGGTTTGATGAAGGAAACACAAAGAGTATAGTGATCTCATTCTAAATCTAATATGCCTTCCAGACTCACGGCGAGAAGTCTCGGCGAGAAGATTCGCCGAGACTTCTCGCGAACAACGGCTATGTCCACATTCACACTGAATCTCACTTCTGTTCTCGTCTTTATACGGTATGGACGACAGTGCAGCGGCTTTGATGGTATCTGCGTTGGCGTACTATAACCTTGTAAATATAACCATTAGGAATAGACTTAATAAGAAAAGGCCCAGACGTTGGTGGGTGACGCAAATTCATCTAAGCAGAACAAGGTTTGAGAATTTTAGTTTTTTTTTAATTCTGGTTTATTTTTTTATTAAAAATTATCATAATACACATTATATAGCAGAGTAAATGTACAGGTATTTTCCATTTCAGCTTAAGCATGCAAAGTCAGTTGGGAGAACTTATTGCTGAACCAAGTGGAGAATTTAAGAAGTTCACGCGAATGTCAACTACGGACTTTGAATTTTTGCTCAACAAGATTTCTCCTCTAATTAGCAAAAAAGATACACAACTTCGAAAAGCCGTACCAACCCGAATGCGTCTTGCTATAACATTGAGATACTTGGCCACGGGAGATAGCTTTCAAAGCCTTCATTTTTTATTCAACGTGTCACCGCAATTGATTTCAACAATTGTTCCCGAAGTATGTAAAGCACTGAATCAAGTATTGAGAAAAGAAATACAGGTGAGTTTTGAACAACATATTTATTAACTAAGCATTATTAAAGACATTACAAATAACATCAGAACGATAGGTACTTCTCAATAGGTCGTCCGAAATAATGTGTATGTTTGAGCTACTTTGTGCATCTGCATTTTGCAAGACATTAACTTGTGGTGATTCAGAATACATTTGAATTGTATATTGTTCTTCGGATGGTGTCTGAATTTGTAGTGGTTTAGAACACACTAGGAGTGTATGTTCTACTTCTGATGTATGAATCTCCGGCGGTGCGGAATCTATCATACGGACATTTTGTATAGAAGCCATTTTGTGTTGCAGAGGTTCAGAGTAGCAAGATATACCAGGGGAAGGGGAAGATATAGCAGATGAAGATCGAGTGTATTCTGAAGATGGATTAAATACTGTGTTTGTGAACCTGTTTGGTTGCTTTGTTTGTCGACGATTGAGAATTATGCCATCGAACTCATACATGATTTCTAGTCGTTGTTCTTCAGAGAAAGCTCTTAATTTTCTGGCTAACCCTATGCCATATATTTCACAGTCATCCGGGGGTTCTTGAAACTCCCTTCTTTTAACACTTTCTTGAAACAAACTCAGTGCCTCCTTCACATGCCTTCCGGCCTCTTTTACCTCGCACTGAAGGGAACGAGAACGACCAGTTCGAGGTGTTGTTATTTCATTTTTGGTTTCTCCTGGTTTATTCATTATTTCCTCTTCTGAAATAATTGTACTTGTGCCTGGCTGTTCATCCTGAAAATAAAAGAAAAGCATTAGTATAAACAAATTATTTATTCCTTTTCAGATTCCGCTGAAGAATGGCTGGAAATCGAAAAAGGATTCAGCTCAAAATTTCCTACAGCCATTGGTGCAATAGATGGCAAACATATTGTTCTGACGTGTCCACAAAAGGCTCGGAGTACTTCAACTACAAGAAAAGTTTCAGTATTGTGCTCATGGCATTAGTCGATAGCAAATATAACTTTATTTTTGCTGATATTGGTGGTCAGGGAAAAATAAGTGATGGTGGAATTTTCCGACATACTTTGTTGTGGGAGATGATTTGCTAGCAACACTTTGAATTTACCAGCGTCACATCCACTACCAGGTTCAAATGTTGATATACCTTACGTATTTTTGAGTGACGGTGCATTTGCACTGCGCCCGAATATCATGAAACCTTATCCTGGTAACCATGACAGGGATAGCCCTGAACGCATGTTTAATAAAAAACTATCTGGATCACGCGTAGTCGTAGAGAATACATTTGGAATATTGTCACCAAAGTTTCGAATATTTAAAAGGCCAATTGAGCTGTGCCCCGAGAAAGCTTCTGTTATCACCATGACTTGTATATTATTACATAATTATTTAATAAAAAGCAATACTTCATCACAAATGTATTCCCCACAAGGTACTGTTGATGTTTACGATGATAACGGTACTCTTATTCAGCCTGGGACATGGCGTATAGATAATTCAAGCACTAATGCTATTCAAAATATACCACCAATAGCACGCCGAGCAGCTGCCAACGCAAGGCAAGTACGAGATGAGTTCAAAAATTATTTTTCCAATGTAAATTGAGAAAAAGCTATAATTTTTCAATTTACATATTTTTACTGTACAATAGGTACTAAAATGTTTATTGAAATAAATGAAAAGTTCTTACCCTTGATTGCGTATTTATTGTTATCTTCGGAGTAAGTCCATCACTCAGAAATCCATCCAAAGCCTCATATGCAAACCATACTGGTTTGTATAATTCATTTTCCCCAGCACCCAATTGGTAGGAATCTTTAACCATCTTTCTGTATTTCCGATAACTTGCAAAAAGAGATTCCTTCTTCTTCTTGAGATCTGGTATTGGTAGGTCCACCAATTGTGCAATTCTACCCCACGCGTCGTGATTTAGATTCTTGTTTTTGTAATTTCGGTGTTTTGTGTCCCATAATATGGGCTCTGCTTGAAAAAACTCTATAAACTTCAATTCTAGGTCATTGTCCCACATTTTCTATTTTAAAAAGTTCACGAAATAAAACAAAAATACTTCCACTAACGTCGCAAGAATAACGTTGGTCGCACGTCGCACTGAGAACGGAGAGTGTGGATAGCGTCCTTTTTCTCGCCCGAGAAAGCCTTTGTCTCTTGTCAAAAATACCGACACCGATCTGAAAACAGGCGAGCGCGAGAACGAGATGGCGAGACACCATTCACACTCACGCTTCTCGGGTGTTCCCGGGGCTTCTCGCCGTGAGTCTGGAGCGGCCTTAATATGACGGCCACCGCAACATGGCGATTTACATTTTCTCCGTCACTCCTATGTTATCGGTACCACATGATGAAGCGTGATGGAGGAAACGCAATATGCATAGAGACGTCATTCTTAATCCAACATGGCGGCCGCCACAAAATGGCGATTTATATTTTCACAGTCACCCCTATGACATGAGCATCAAATAAAAGAGCTTGATGAGGAAAACGCAATAAGCAAAGTGAAGTGACTCTAAATCCAATATGTCGACCGCCCTCAAGATGGCGTTTATAATGATCATAGTCCCCCCTATGATAAAGGGCTTTATGAGAGAAGCATCAGGCAACACGATATTATTCTAAATCCAATATGGTGGCTATAATTTCCATAGTCACCTCCGGAGTATATGGGTATCAAATTTAAGGGCTTGATGAGGGAAACACAATAAGAAGAGACGCCATACTAGACCAATATGGCGGTCGCCGCAGAATGACGATTTATAATTTCTATGGTCACCGCTATGATATGTGTATCGGATGAAAGGGCTTAATGAGAGAAACACGATAAGCAAATAACGTCATATTAAATTCCATCTGGCGGTCGCCGCAGAATATCAATTTATCATTATATCTATCTACTGAACAAATGAAGCTCTTTCATCTCAAGTTTTCAAATAACAGCGTGTTACATTTTGATAGCAGGATGGAAAAAGGGCGTAACACGCGTTTATTTGAGGACTTGATTATCGTTTAAATACTTCCAATCAGAAAAACATGTATAAATGTTTAATTCATTTTATGAACAGCAAGATAAAAGTTTGTTTTAAGATTTTATTTTTTATTTGATTTATTTTTTGTGATGTACACGTTGCCTAACATCAAAACATATATTACGATATTTTCTTGCTAATTGTCATTTGAGGTACAAATGACTGTAAGTTCTGAATAAAGGTCCTTGATTACCAAACAGGCAGGCAGAAGTGCAAATGAGATACCTCTATGGGTCTAACAACAATGAAATCACCGCTTATTGCGCTTGGAAGTAACAGTTCACAGCTCATGAGATGGGCGATATCGTTATTTTTGAATATCTGTGACGACTGTTACCAGTACTACACGATTTTCAAATAACGATGGGTATGTTCCGCTGATCCGTCGGATCGTAGGGGTCGGATCGTACAGTAACCGATGCAGGTGCACTGAGATATAAAGTCTTAATTATTTTATTATTTCTAGCATCGTTCGATATTTATTAAAAGTTTTGTTTGTTATATTATTTACAGGGTGGTCCATAAGTCCTTTGAAATTTCAAATTTGAATGAAATTTAACGGGTGAGCGTGAGCGGCGCGGGCGAGGTGGGGTAGTATCTTCAGTGTCTGGGAATTCAGTCGCCATGGAGTGTTTCACTGGAGCGGATCGTGCTTTTTGTGTGCGCGCGTTTTATCAAAATAATGATTCGGCAACCATTGCGCGGCGTAAATATCGAGAATACCACAATTTACAAAGTGTCCAACAGCTCAAACGATTAAGAACTGGGTTGCTAAGTTCGAAGAGACTGGTTCGACGTTAGATAAACAGCGGTGGGGTCGACCAAGGACAACTCGTATTGAAGAAAACATCAACATTGTGGCACAGTCTGTTCGTCAAAATCCTACCTAGTCTACTCGTAAGCGTTCCAGTGCACTAAACGTACCCAAAACATCTTTACAGCGGATTTTAAGGAAAGATTTACGTCTGCACGCTTACAAAATTCAGTTAGTGCAGGAATTAAAAGATAATGACGCTATTCAGAGACTAAACTTTGCGAATGAAATGTTGAATCGATTTTCTTCGCTCAATAATGTGTTGTTCTCGGACGAGGCTCACTTCCATTTAAACGGGCATGTAAATAAACAAAATTGCCGTTATTGGAGCCCCCAAAATCCAAGGCGTAAGCATCAGAAGCCCTTACACAGCCCTAAAGTTACAGTTTGGGCTGCTATGTCAGCGCATGGCATCGTAGGCCCTTATTTTTTTGAGGACGACAGAGGTCGCGCATTAACTGTTACTTCGGAGCGGTATGTAGCAATGATAGAAGAGTTTTTGACACCAGCGTTGAAGAATTTTCCAGGCTATAATACGCAGACCTGGTTTCAACAGGACGGAGCAACTGCCCACACCTCCAACACTTCTATGCCCGTCGTCTGTCAACTTTTTCCCAGCAAAGTAATTTCTCGAAGAGGAGACATTTCCTGGCCACCACGTAGTCCAGATTTGACCCCAATGGACTTCTTTTTATGGGGCTACCTCAAGAGTAAAGTGTACGACACCACTCCGCGATCAGTTGATGTCCTGAAAGAAAATATCCGAAGAGAAATGGCAAGCATTACAGTGTTGACTTGCCGCGCAGTGATCGACAATTTTAGACGTCGTTTATATGAGTGCCGTGATCGTAATGGATTGCATTTAGACGATGTGATTTTTAAAACATAATTCCCATTCAATAAAGATGATAACAAAATATAATAATTCTTCATAATGTAACTAGTTTGGTTTTATTCCTTTTTTTCCAGCTCAAAGGACTTATGGGCCACCCTGTACTATTTTTAGGATCCGTAACAGCGAGTATGTTTAGTAAACAATAACAATTTTAGAAAGGAAAAATGGGCGTTGGCGGGATTCGAACCCGCATTCCCTCCATTCCGTGAAGCCAACCTAAATCACGCTACTGTTCCTTGTTTTCTCAAACTGCTTGATGCGCTACCTGGCGGCGTTCAATTGAAACAAATCGGATTGGTAAGGTATCTCGAATCGCTTTCTAGTCGCACCACGCCGTCTCGTGGGCACCTACCACGGTACCACCCTGGCAACACAGTCACGTGTATACGGTTTTTCGGACGAACGCATTCGTTACGGATACCGGTTACTGTCCTCACACGGTGGTAGGAGATATTCTACCAATCCGGTTTGTTTTATTTGAACGCCGCTAGATGGGGCATCAAGCAGCTTGAAAAAACAAGGAAGACTGACGTGGGTAGGTTTGCATTTGCTTCTAGCAGTTGAGCCTCTACGGAATGAAGAAAATACAGGCTCGAATCCCGCCAACGCCCGTTTTTCATTTATCTTAAGTCGTTGTTTCCTAAACATTATATTATCGTATTGCGTGCAGTGACGTACAGAAAATAGTACTTTTAGTGAAACTTAACTTAGATGCATAATTGATTTTATACGTGCTTATTGAGAGTAATATGTAATTTAGAAAGCGAACTGAAAAGTCACGAGATCGTAGTAATCTATAGGGAGTCTGAAAAGTTCCGGAACCCTACGATCATTTGTAAGCTAATAATTGTGAGATGATACGCCCCGCGATTGAAATAAGTTTTCCCAAGCTACTCAATGTTGGCCTTGAATTTGACCTACAAGGCCATTTGAAGGTTGTCGGTCTTTCTAACTAGAACCCCCTATTTCTGACTCCGTAAATGAAAAGAGCCCAAAATCTCTTTGGAGGTCATAGGAAAGGTCAAACCCAGGTACGGTGATATAATTTGAAGCTAGTCGTCGCATAGGGAAACTGACGAGACATTTTAATTACTCGTACTTTCCCCCAGATATTCAATGGTGTCCTTGGATCTGACCTTGGCCATGACTTTCAAGGTCAGATCCAGGAACTCTTTTTGACCGCAGATATGGAGAATAGAAAAAAATTTATGTTCAAATATGTCCTTGAACATTTTTAGAACTTGATCTTGGACTTGTCCAGCAAGGTCAAACACAAGTTTACATTAATTTCATGCTAATACAGAAAATTGTGTGATCCCCTGATAAACTAACTTCACTGATCTGCCAGGAGTGTTCGTTGGATACAAAAATCGACTTGACCCTAACATGACCTTGAAGGTCAACATGGTGAGGCTCAGATCCAAGGTGACCATTGAACAAAAAATAACGACTCGGTAGTTTTCCTATATAACTACTGGTTTTCAAGTTATATATATATATATATAACCGTACCTGGGCTTAACCTTGTCCATGACCTCCTAAGGTTATAACTTAAGAATAGTTAAGATCATATTTGAACGTAAAATTTTCGCTCTTTTCATATACTGTATCAAAAGTGGGGGTGTGCCATTTAAAAAAAATCGACTTGACCTTTAAATGACCTTGAAGCTCGTAGTCAAGGACAAATTCAAGGTCACCATTGAATAGATAGGAAAAACTCTTATCAATCACGGTTCTTAGATTTTTCATACAGTTATTTGTTCACAGATTATCGTGGGGTTCCGGAACTTTTCAGTTATCCTGTATAATAAGAAGAGAGGTTATGGTTATACTGAATGACTGATCAAAGTACCGCAATAAAATCGCATATTAAAACCTATAAGGCACGAGAACGCCTGTAGCTTATGTGAAAATCTCATGTTGATATAATTTAGGTCAGCGTTCTTGGCGGGTCAAAGTACCATCAGTATCCCTTTATAAGCCAAAGACATACTTTTTTTAGTTGTGTGTCTCCGTCTCGAAAACTTTGTCGTTACGTATCACTGCCCTTCAATCATATTTTAGTTGACCTGTTATCAATCTTCAATATAAAATTGTACAATGCCCGGAAATACGATCAATGGAGAAGGCCAACAGCTCCTGCTAAACTTATTATAGTATTTCCAGGAGGAGAATGAAAACAGCGGTCCACTGTTACCCACTACATGCGTACTGGAGAGAGTAGCAGATGCACTGAAGATTAGTCTGCGCCCATGGTACGGATACTCGATCTGTTTACTTATTTCATATGGCGTTGATGACATAACTGCCAAGAATGGTGACTATAATTATATACGATTTTCGACCTTAGGGGCCAGCGCGTATGCGCATGTCAACACGTTCAAATATTAGCTACTAGTCATGTGATTCCGTTCGTCATTGCCGTAAAGCGCCTACTTCCCCAAGTCATGATCACGTCACGTTTTTTCACGATATTTGGTGACGATCTTGACTCGCTATTTATAAATATAAGTTACTAAATCACAGTTCGTGAAATATCTGCCATCACCACACAGCTCGTCATTTGAGCAACGCCGAACAATTAACCTCAGAAGAGCTTCCTTATTTCACGATCTGTTTGAATTAAATTTAATAAAGGAGTCCGCTGGAGCCTCGAAATTAGAAGTATTCAATTTATTATCCCCTCAGACTATGCTAGGTGCTGGTAGAATGGCCACGAAGAGATGAGAATAATGAAGAGGATCTCAGTCTAAACGCAGGTTCGTCCGATGGTTGCCAGCGAAATGACAAACTTTACAAGCAAATGTTTCTGGTATCCAGAATAAAAAATTATCCACAACTCCACTACCGGACCAGACCACGTTTAGATTAAAATACTAAGATTGGAATATATGTCTTTACATCTAGGTTTGATCGAATATTGTGACCTTCATAACAAGGTCTGATCGGTTCAGTTAGTGTCAGCTATGTTCGTTCTAGTGTCGGTATACTGGGTGAGAAAAAAGATCCATACAATCATACAAAGTTAAGAAATGGCGTGAAGTACATTGACTCTATACCTCAGACGCCTTCATTATGGACTCTCAGGCAAATTTTCTTATAGTACAAAATTTACAAATTTCAAAGAAAAAGGAATGGACCAAATTTCTTCTAAAGGTAGGAAGTGGAATAGAAACTTGGCTAGACATGTTCACTCAAATATAATATACATCGTCATCTCCAACTATAGAAAATGAAGAGTAGCATCACGTTTCAGTTTCAATGGCAAATGTTTGGAAAACATATGCGCTCGTTATGCATATCATGTGAAGGTATTACTGGGAGCGGAAGCTTATTTATAATAATGCATCTTTTTGGCAACACTGTTTTTGACAGATGACGCGTGAATCGTGTCTTGTGTCATTGTCAAATTTGTTCAGTTTGGTCTATAATTTAACCATGAATCGACTTACGAACGAACAACGCTTGCAAATTATTGAATTTTACTATTGAAATTCATGCTCGGTTAAGAGAGTGCATCGAGCACTGCTTCCAATTTATGGGCAATTTGGTCGGCCTACTGATGGAGCTATTCGGAAGCTTGTGACTAAATTTCGAACCCAGTTTACATTATTGGACATTAAACAACCAACACGCAGACGTAGAGTGAGGACTGAAGAAAATATTGCGGCTGTATCCGCCAATGTTAGTGATGACCGTGAAATGTTGATTCGCCGCCGTTCGCAGCAATTGGGCCTCTGTTACTCCACTACGTGGACAATTTTGCGACAGGATTTGGGTGTAAAACCTTATAAGATATAGCTGGTGCAAGAATTGAAGCCACACGACCTCCCACAACGTTTCCAATTTGGTGAATGGGCGCTGGCAAAGTTGGAGGAAGATCCACATTTTTATCGAAAAATTGTGTTCAGCGACGAAGCTGATTTCTGGTTGAATGGGTACGTTAACAAGCAAAATTGCCGCATCTGGAGTGAAGACCAGCCAGAAGCATTGCAAGAGCTACCAATGCATCCCGAAAAAATCACTGTTTGGTGTGGATTATGGGCCGGTGGCATCATCGAGACGTACTTCTTCAAAGACGACAATGGCCGGAACGTAACTGTGAATGGCGAGCGCTACCGTGCGATGATAACAAACTTTTTTTTGCCCAAAAGGGAAGAGCTGGACTTGGCTGACATGTGGTTTCAACAAGACGGTGCCACATGCCACACCGCACACGAAACAATGGCCCTATTGAGAGGCGAGTTCGGTGAACAGCTTATCTCACATTTGGGGCCCGTCAATCGGCCGCCTAGATCGTGTGATTTAACGTCGTTGGACTATTTCTTGTGGGGCCATGTTAAGGCTAATGTCTACAGGGATAACCCAGCAACGATTGACGCACTGGAAGCCAATATTGAAGCATTTATTCGTGAGATACCGGTCGATATGTTGGAGAGAGTGTGCCAAAATTGGACCTTGCGCATGTGCCATCTAAAGCGGAACCGCGGCCAACATTTACATGAAATAATCTTTAAACATTAAATTATATCGACCGTTCTATCGACTCAAATAAAGATTTAATCGTTTTTTTAAATTTTTTGTGTTTTTTTTTTGAAAATCCTATACCTCTTAAAAAATCACCCATTATAACGTATTTAACTGATATCAAAGATGTAACATTTACAATCGCCTACACCATCTACCCTCAGTTTTCAATTCCTGCAAAGACTCTTAATATGATCAAGTGTCTCTCAAATGGCGAAGACTTTTCAAAACCTACAATTCTTGTTCGTTATTGGCATGCAAGCAACCTAGTGCAAAAGTTATAGACATGTAGAACTCAAAACCATCCAAAAAATATATCTTACTTTGGAAATTTTTCACGATCACCATAGTACCTCCACAGTAGGCATGGTAAGTAAAAAATGTTAGCATATGCTAAATTATTGTGAGTCTAGACCAACTAACCGTAAGACGAGTGGTTATATCATCAATAATAGTAAAAACGTTTAATAGAGTAAAATGGGAGCATTTCTATAATACTATACTTTAACAATGAAGCCAAAGGAAGAGATTCTACCTATATACAACGAAAAACAAATTTGTCTGACAGCTTGAGTTCGATGTGTACGAGAGAGAAACGCGAGAAGTGTGTATCAACACTTGTTAGAGAGATAGAAGCCGGTTGAAGAGCCAAGGTCATCACCACATTGCTTAGGTACGTTGACGCACAAGGTCGTGCAATCTGTCGCGTAGCCAATATGTTACACCAGAACAATAGGGTAGATTACTGTCAAACCTAAGAAGGAGGTCTATTTAATTTAATATTTTATTTCCATTTTAATTAGAATTACTATTTCAGTTTTGATGCGACTTGAATTTATTTCAGAATTATCTTTGATATCCACCGATGGTGATAAGATAAGATCATCCTGAATTATTGCTACATTTTGCGACATCGCTGCATTCGGAAAATGTAATAAATAACATTTTGAAGCAAGACGACACCCCCCCATACGAGCGTTAGATGGGTACCGACCAAAATCGGTCAACTATGATCATGGAGGTGAAATCCTTGTATTGGAATGTACATTACGCAATGTTATCAGACGAACCAATGCTGTAATGTTGCAGAATTTGCGGAGATCCTGACCTTTCATTTCGTTATAAAGTGGAGCGCCATTAGTACCATACATTTTTGTTCTTGCTACATACGTACTGACAACCACAGAGTTCGACTCTTCAGATTATCTTTTCTGTACAGGCAAGCTATATTTTGGCTTTTGCATAGTTGATCCTCAATGCACTCAGAATGGATTTAAGGCCATAGTTAACCTGTATAGGAATGCGAGCATTCGGGCCTAGGATATCACCGATAGAAGTGCAAGAAAATCTGCCAAATGGCTCAAATCTACCAGCACCGCCAAATTGACCCTTATTTCTGATTCAACTATTCGTTAGTGAGACATCAAAATACTATTTTTTTCATTTTTATGCTTCGGTGCTTTGTCGCTCTGGAACGAGAATCTCGATCGATGATATGGAGACGTCAATTTTCTGCGTGCCTTCCGTTTATTGGAGTATGTTATATAAATAATTTGCCACCCCCCAGACATATTCATGTCTCCTGGTAATAACAGCATTGAGACCACTTCCGTATTCATTCCGTTGGAAGAAACACACACACTGCGTCAAAAATGAATATTTAAAAGACACTGAAGTAAGTTATTTTGGAACGACCGCAAACCGCTGTGCATTCTACCATTAATAGCTAAAGCAACAACGTGACTACAGAAGCGATTGCGAACTGCCCTGTATCAGTATGCTTCTATGATTTAGCTTGAAACTCTTATCTCGCATAACACGATATAGGGCTCAGTAAGCTCCCGGATTCATTAGTCTCCTCGAAAATCTCAACTATTTTTATTGGTATTCTTAAATATTCTACCAGCTTGTATTATTGGCTGTATTTAGAATTGCGTTGATCCCGGCCATTATCGGGAAATATAACTGCTCCGTCGTAAATCATTACTGGTGAAACATTATACATATAATTCACTTCCACGTAATACCGCTCCTTGATGTTCAACAGCGTGTCGACTTTATTCAGTACACCACAAGTATTTAGCATTTAATATGTAGTTGTAATCTGTAATAACATATCTTGATGAAAATAATATGCTCCTTCAAACAACACCCATTCAGGAGCTGTAGATCTCCGATAACCTATTATACACAATGCACGAGCACTGCAAACATGCTGCAACCAGTGGCATACCCAGCGTGAAACTACATAAAGGGGTATTTTGTATGAAAAGTGAATTTTTAACTGGTAATATAAGTAGTTACCAACATTGATAATAAAATAACGAGCGCATCCCCAGGACCCCAGGGTAGAACATTCTAAAAACCTGGGTGTTACCTTGGACTCTAACTTGAAGTTTGATAGACACATCCGTTACCTGTCTCAAAAAACGTATGCCAAATTAAAACCTTTATACTCCAATCGGTTCATTTTAAACTTTAAGATTAGGAAAAATTAGTTGAAAGCTTGATCCTGTCACCGTTGCAACATTCTCTGATTTTATTCTATGCTTATTTGGATTCGTCGGATCGGTATAGGTTACAAAAAATTCAAAACAGCTGCCGCAGGTTTGTGTTTGGACTTCGTAAATATAGTCATCAGTTTAGTAACTGAGCCCTCCAAAAAATTAATACAACATTGAAGCTTATAAAAAGGATAACCCAAAACCGTAAAAGGTACATTTGAATTTCCTGAGAATAAGTACTTTTTAATGTAACATCTGAAACTTACCATGTGGTTTTCATGTCGATAATCCCGCATGTTTGTCTGGCCAATGAAACTACAAATATATTTGATGTTCTTCTTTACACAACCGTGATATTCTTTAGTACATGACACTTATGACAATATTTTATTTGTCTGTATGCTACTTGACACTTTGTTTTTGAGATGGCACTACGCAAAACCTCTAGCTTCACAAACGAGTTTGGTGTTATATGTCGATTTTTTAATGTGCCAGATACGTCACCCTCGTCCATCGTTACGAAAACGCCAAAGGCTCTAAAAAAACACCCAGAACTGTTGTCGTAACATACTGGTTAATTGCTATGCAATCTTCGACTCAAATGTTGCAACTGCATTGTTTACGGATCTGCAGCGCGACATTTAAAGGGAACCATGTTGTTCCTTCTGTAAGAAAACAATATATGATAAACTGTTTAGCCTTGAGATGGCGAAGTAAGTCGGAGAATACCAGTTGGATCTTTCCTTTAAGGATATTCAACCAAATTCGGTCACAAAAACTACATTAAAGGAGAATTTCATATAGAGAGACCCTCCAGAGTACGAGGGTGGTCCCAGAAGTACCCGGCCTGACCTAGAGACGGCGATAGTTGTTTGAAAAATATCATTGTATTAGAAAGTATGCAACCTATAAAGCATATGTGTCAAGTTTGAAGAGTTGTTTAGTATTTGTTTGGCAGCCATCAATACTGAACGTTTTCAGTGAATTTGTGAAAATGGAGAAAATCGTTATGTGGTACAATACTTTTATTTCAAAGGCCTCAGCCCAACCAATATAAAAGCTGGACTGGATTCTACTCTGGGTGAGTCTGCTCCTTCGTTTACAACAGTAAAATATTGGGCAGCAGGCCGTATGAGCTGCCAAGACGAGCATCGCAGTGGTCGACCAAATGAGGTCCCGACTCCAGAAAAGGTGAAGAAAGTTCACAAAGCGGTACTGAATGATCGTTGACTGAAAGTGCGCGAGCTAGCAGACATACATAGTAGGCATTTAAAAAAGTGCGGTTCATCGTATATTATCTGAAATTTTTGACATGAGAAAACTGTGCGCAAGATGGGTGCCGCGATTGCTCACAATCGAGCAAAAACAATGCCGTGAAGATGTTTCAATTGAGTGTTTAGCGAAGTTTCACAGCAATAAAGCAGAATTTTTGCGTCGTTTCATAACCATGGTTGAAGCATGGGTCCATCACTTCATACCCGATACAAAAGGACACCGGCTCCAAAGAAGGCGAAGACCGTTTCATCTGCAGGCAAGGTAAATAATTTTCATTGACTATCTTGAAAAAGGTAAACCTATCAACGGCGAGTATTATGCGAACTTATTGCAGCGTTTGAGCGATAAAATCAAGCAAAAACGGCCGCATTTGGTTAAGAAGAAAGTGTTGTTTCATCAAGACAATGCACCAGCTCACAAATCCGTTATTGCAATGGCCAAAATTAACGAATTAAAGTTAGAATTGCTACCTCATGCACCCTATTCACCAGATTTAGTCCCCTCTAATTATTTTCTGTTTCCAAACATGAAAAAATGGCTGAGTGGTCAAAGATTTTCCAACGATGAAGAAGTGATGTCGGCATTTAATGGCTATTTTGAGGAGCAAGACAGTTCTTATTATAAAAAGGGTATCGAACTTATTGAACATCGCTGGGAAAAGTGTATAGAGCTCAAAGGAGATTATGTTGAAAAATAAATAAATTTAAAAAAAATGTGTTTTCTTCGTTGGGTCGGGTACTTCTGGGACCACCCTCGTATACTATGGAAGGATTACATACTAAAAATAAAGCCCATATAGCACATGGCATCAAAGAGCTGGACCAATACTGGATCACTTCTCAACCTAGACGATTGGTCCTTCGATCTTGTGGACAAGAAATTGTTCTCTCGCTCATAGGACAGAACACTGCATGCGGTGTTTCATACGAGTACAATTGTTAACCAATCATGAGCACCAAAAATGTGAGACACTGCATAATCTCCAAGAGAATGCCGAGGGGACTTTGAGTGTAGCAAAAGCTCTAACAGACTGAATAGTGAAGCATTTCGAAAATTGGCAGGATGTTCGTCTGGACACTGATTAGTCAGGACCCACCTTCAAAAAATAGGGTTGGATATGTATCAAGGCCCTTGTGGAGTGAGAAAAGCTGCAATGCGTGTTGTTTTCGGTTATCCTATCATGAGTAATTGTAGGGTCACTTACTTGATAAAGGGATGTATGTCCCGCTGCACCTAAAAAGCTTCTATTATAGGGGATATAAGTTATATAATAAAATGCAGAGAAGATGAAGTGACCTGTTTCGCTTCAATCAAACATCGTTAGGCTGACCCAGATTGTATGTGGAATAGACTTAGTCATAAAATAGCTACAAAAGTCTCTAATCTCTTAATATAATACTCTATTTATTGTGTCTAACTACATTTCTTTTCGTCATAATTTTTTTTTATTTCTTGTTTGCTTATGATTCTCAAGATATGTTAGGTCTTAACATACACAATATACCTGTCATTTTCTTCGGTATTTCATTTTTCAATATTAACTAAGATACTCCAAACCAAACTGAAATGCTAGGAGTTAGATGTTTGGTTCACATATAATCTGGGCGCTATTCAATGTTGATTTGTTGATATAATAAGTGACATATAAATGCGAACACCCAGTTTAAATGATTTTATTTTAATAAAAGTTGGTGAATGTATTTATCTTACTGTGAATAACAAGTGAAAAAATTTTCAGCCTTATCAGTTGGACATTCCGGTTTTTATACTGCTTTTTTTTAATTCAGTAACGCTCTAAAAATGAATATTTCAGCCGCAGTAAAGAATCAACGTTGGCGGATTTTGGTTCTTGACATCCTTTATGATCGGTTACGATGCCTAGAGTACGGAGACCTGTACGATTTCGTCAACTTAGTGAGTTTGATAGAGGCCGTATAGTGGGACTTCGGGAGGCTGGATTTTCTTTTCGGGCAATTGCAGTTAGAGTGCAAAGAAGTGTAGACACTGTGGTGAGGTGTTGTCAGGCATGGCTTCGAGAAGGCCGTACGCAAAGAGCAAGGGGCACTGGACGCCGCCGTAGAACAACAGACCGTGAAGATCGCCGCCTAAGATTATTGGCCTTAAGGGACCGTTTCTCCACTACCAGGTCCATTGCAAATGAATGGTTTGCAGAACACGGAAGACCTGTTGGCATGCGAAGTGTTTACCGACGAATGAGAAGTTTTGGCTTGTTTTCATACCGGCCACACTGGGTCCTCCCTTTAACTCGAGAACCCCGACGTAATCGCCTAGAGTGGTGCAGACAACGGTCACTCTGGGATCAGGAATGGAACAGTATTGTCTTTAGTGACGAGTCTCAATTTTGTTTAGGCATGCACGATGGTCGTGCCAGGGTTAGAAGGCGACGTGGTGAAAGGATGAATCCATAGTTTTTTGTTGAAAGACATGTTCATCACACTGTTGGAATTATGGTTTGGGGTGCTATAGCTTATGGTTCCAGGTCACCTTTAATCTTCATCAGAGGTAACATGAACGTGCAGCGTTATATCCACGAAGTTCTAGAACCCCATCTGTTACCCTATCTTGACACCCTGACAGATCCAACTTTCCAATAAGATAATGCCCGACCACATGTTGCAAGAGTCACAATAGACTTCTTTCAACATAATGATGTCACATTGTTACCATGGCCACCAAGATCTCCCGACTTATCCCCAATGGAGCACGTGTGGGATATGATGGGTAGGAGATTGCTCAATTTGCAACGTCCTCCTCAGACTCTAGAAGCACTTCGAGAGGAGTCGGTGGTTGCCTGGAATGAGATACCACAGGAGGACATTGACCACCTGATCAGAAGCATGCCTAGGCGCGTTGGAGAATGCGTAGCACATCAGGGTGCATCCATGCATTATTAAAGGTCAAAGGGCTTTAAAGCAGTGCAATCATTTTGAAATTTTTATCATTTACTTATTATGCTTCATTAAGTACTTATACAAAATTTTATTAAAATAAAACCATTTAAACTCGCTGTTCGGATTTATATGTCACTTAGTATATGTAGCACGCGGATGCTCGCATAAATCAATACGCGTGACATTTATTTCTCGGCAACTTTATCATCACGCTTCATACAATAATATGAATAGATTTACGTCTTTACGTTGTTTTCTCTGATTTACGACAATGTATGCGTCTTTTGATAAATGACTGCTTTTGTTGGTTGATTTTTTTAACCTCTTCCAAAATATCCTCAACACCGCTATATACAATACACGTTTGAGCATAAAAACATTTAGAATGTAAAACAGGCCATGGATAAAAAACACCTTCGCTGAAATAAACATTGATGAGCTTGTTCCACTGAAATATAGGCAATTACACGCAAAAAAAGTTTCAGTACGCCAGTGACTATCACGGATTAAAGCAGTTCAGCTAACCACTAGCAATTTTATGGTTCATGTAAATTGAGCCAGGAGCACTGATCTCTGTACTATAAAACATGTAAATGGGAATTGAACATGTGTAGCTATAATTTAACAGAGCCTCTCAATTGCACTGCCATATACCAAGCAGTAGAAATACGTTCAGCTATACTATACTATACATACTTGTATGTAAATATTTGATTCCGTGCTCGAATATAGCGAGGACATATCCGAATACGGACATGAAGTTTCACTTTGTAGAGACGTAATATGAATAGACATACCTATTCGTTCTAAGTACTGGCTCGATTTCCACCAATAGGGATCCAAAAAGTGCGGTATACATTTTATATTATGTTCGATTTAAGTAGGTAGTATTTATTAGGAAGTTTTGAAACCCAAATACTCATACCTATTTCTTAAACAACGATGTTATCAATCTGCAAAGAGATACACTTAATTGCTTCACGCTTAGAAATACGGTCATTGCTTGAGGGATAATATGATTTTTTAATCGATGTACGAGAATGCAAGTATACCCTTTTTCACGAGTATCCATCACGATAGAATGACAGCTGATTACCCTGGTGAACAAAATTAAAATAAATTTTTGTGACATGGACACAACAAGGTGGTTATTATGTAAAACGTACCCAAAAAGCCGGAAATAGCATTCGATTTTTTTCTATCACCCACGGTTTTTTTGCTATGCGGCATTCTATTTGCTGCTTATACTCGTAAATTAAAATACCTAACAGTATGCTTCGATTTTGGTCCAATACCTTTAATATTTGTAAGGCAAAAATAGCAATCAGTAGTATGGTCTCTCGGTCCTCTCCAAACTATTGGTACCGCAGAAGGCATTTTACGATTGTCGCCTCTTAACCTACCTGTTAAAGACATGACACAAGCTTACAACATATATACTAAGTGACATATAAATCCGAACACCCAGTTTAAATGGTTTTATTTTAATAAAAGTTGGTGAATGTATTTATCTTACTGTAAATAACAAGTGAAAAAATTTTCAGCCTTATCAGTTGGACATTCCGGTTTTTATACTGCTTTTTTTTAATTCACTAACGCACTAAAAATGAATATTTCAGCCGCAGTAACGTTGGCGGATTTTGGTTCTTGACATCCTTTACGATCGGTTACGATGCCTAGAATACGGAGACCTGTACGATTTCGTCAACTTAGTGAGTTGATAGGGGCCGTATAGTGGGACTTCGGGAAGCTGGGCTTTCTTTTCGGGCAATTGCAGTTAGAGTGCAAAGAAGTGTAGACACTGTGGTTAGGTGCTGTCAGGCATGGCTTCGAGAAGGCCGTAAGCAAAGAGCAAGGGGCACTGGACGCCGCCGTAGAACAACAGACCGTGAAGATCGCCGCCTAAGATTATTGGCCTTAAAGGACCGTTTCTCCACTACCAGGTCCATTGCAAATGAATGGTTAGCAGAACACGGAAGACCTATTGGCATGCGAAGTGTTTACCGACGAATGAGAAGTTTTGGCTTGTTTTCATACCGGCCACACTAGGTCCTCCCTTTAACTCGAGAACACCGACGTAATCGCCTTGAGTGGTGCAGACAACGGTCACTCTGGGATTAGGAATGGAACAGTATTGTCTTTAGTGACGAGTCTCGATTTTGTTTAGGCATGCACGATGGTCGTACCAGGGTTAGAAGGCGACGTGGTGAAAGGAGGAATCCACAGTTTTTTGTTGAAAGACATGTTCATCACACTGTTGGAGTTATGGTTTGGGGTGCTATAGCTTATGGTTCCAGGTCACCTTTAATCTTCATCAGAGGTAACATGAACGTGCAGCGTTATATCCACGAAGTTCTAGAACCCTATCTTTTACCCTATCTTTACACCCTGGCAGATCCAACTTTTCAACAAGGTAATGCCCGACCACATGTTGCAAGAGTCACAATAGACTTCTTTCAACATAATGATGTCACATTGTTACCATGGCCACCAAGATCTCCCGACTTATCCCCAATTGAGCACGTGTGGGATATGATGGGTAGGAGATTGCTCAATTTGCAACGTCCTCCTCAGACTCTAGAAGCACTTCGAGATGAGTTGGTGGTTGCCTGGAATGAGATACCACAGGAGGACATTGACCACCTGATCAGAAGCATGCCTAGGCGCGTTGGAGAATGCATAGCACATCAGGGTGCATCCACACATTATTAAAGGTCAAAGGGTTTTAAAGCAGTGCAATCATTTTGAAATTTGTATCATTTACTTATTATGCTTCATTAAGTACTTATACAACAAAATTTTATTAAAATAAAACCATTTAAACTGGGTGTTCGGATTTATATGTCACTTAGTATGCGTTATCACTTTATTTTTCTTCATTATGCTATGCAAAAGTACGTTTTTAGGATTTAAAAGTTAGCTCTCCGCACACATAACAAAAACTGTTCGCACTATTTACACAATTTCTAGGCATTGTCCATAAAGCTAGTCTCGATCACAATAAACTAAAAACCACACACCGTAACTGGCTCGGCTGCTGTTAGTCTACTAATAAACGTAATATGCTCTCTAAACATAGAGCTCGCATATAATAAACAGGAATAGACAGGTCTTAAGATTATACATGTGCTTCTTCGCATAAACTCCGGGAAATGCAGCAATAGGAGATGTTACGTATTGTAATTCATAAAAGTAGATGTTACCGAATATCTGTGGGTGATAAAAAAATTCTGTTTTTACATTTGATTTAAGGGTCTCAAAATACATAAGATACACCTAAAAATTGTCATGTCACAAATCCTGTGTTTATCAGTGTTATTTAATAATATCTCAAAATTCCCCATATCGGCAAACGCAATTCTGATGGGTCTGTCAACGTCAGGTAGTCGGAGCCGTATTTTGTTTTGATTTTGTGTACGCAACAGATTCATTTTGTAGTTGCTAACAGCTTTATTTAGAAAAGTTCATTTGCATACAAAAAATAAAACGCCACAAACAAGTTTTGCTAGCTTTATACCCGAATCATTATTACCAACCTTGCAGAGTAACACAAAAAATTCACTTGCCGATTAGATTTAACCTCAGTAGCCTCAGTAGCGTAAGGAAGGTATACAGATAATAATTATGTAGTAGCATAAGTGAGGTGAGGTTAGGTTAACTCGCAAATGTCACAACATTAATGAACCGGCAACGATAAAAACAAATGGGTTAAACGCGCTGAAAATAAGAAAATTGATGAAGTAGGGTGCATTTTGTTCAAAGATGGAAGAAAATACTTTATCGAGTGCTGTGTTTGTAAAAAAGTTATCTAATCATGTCGCTTAAAATCGCTCAAGTAAACTAACTTTTGTCATATCATAACAAGCGCTATTAAACCGCTTTAAAATGTGAAACATTTAGTAGTTTAGAATGCGGTGGGAATACACCTAAATCACCCTAAATTAGCTTCACTTGTCCTGGAGTTGCTACTAGTTCCAGCTTCATCAATACAGTAAGAAATAGTGTTTTCGAGCAGATCCTTAATCCATCCGCCAATACCTAACTGATTGACATTTGATAGATCTAAAAAGCTGATGCATGGGCATTACTCCATATAACTGACCGATAGTGGCATTGCTAGTCTTCATATTGACGATGCTGATGACGCTGAATGAAATCAGTGGGATTAGCGAATTTTGGTTTCAGGATGCATTTTATTTTACTTTAGAAATGTGCCCTATTTATTAAAAACTATAAATTCGTATACATATAAATTATAAATGTTTATACGTATACCTTTTCTGATTATTCAAATATTAGTTCTACATGCATTGCATACATGCAAACGACTTAATTGAACTATTATTTGTTATTGCAGACATTGCCTACATGAATATCAAGACGTATAGAATTAGAATTGAATACGCGTGAACAATGGTGAAATTTACACTGTTTGCGAAAAACATTTTTGTGAGTATTGTCTCAATTTCCTTGACGACCAATCGTTCTCTGAGATAGAAATGAAGGCAGGTGGTAGCAGAGCACTTTATTGCTACGCTCCACGCTGTTGTGTTGTTAGATAGGAAATTAAGTTTGAAGGCTTTATTTATGTTAAATAATTAATGCTCACTCTACATTGATGTGGTATTTGTAGTGTCAATAGCATTGAGGCTTTCAAACATATGGACCAACTTTCATTGCCTTTTTTTTGTTTGAAAGGTAACTTAGGCAAATGCGGTCTTTGTTATTATATCATTATATCAAATAATAACGGCTCGGCACGTTTTCCGTTTAGCTGTTTTAAGGGTCACTCGCTTAACTTTTTTCCGATCAAACCTTTTCATGAATAAGTTTAACTTTTTGTCATAAGAACGTTTAAAACAATTCAACGTTTGATTGTTTAAACGGTTAACCGTTTTTGTCCAATTCAATGTTTAAAACGGTTAAATAAATAAATAATAATTTATTGTCCTAAGGTTTACAGCAGTCAACATCAACTAAGAAGAAAATGAAAACTTAGATGTCACGTTTTCACACATTTAAAAAGATCATCACCATACGTAAACTCAAAAAGAATACGTCAAAAAAACTATGGACAATTAAAATATTCATTCAATGAATAAAGGGCATTTTTATTACATGATGTTTTTTTGAATCCATATGTATTTGTGCATTCTTTTATATGTACGTGTAAAGCATTGCAAATTTTTACACCGTTATAGTATGGACGTTGCTTTATGGTTCTGCACACTTTTTCCTGTATTTATCGAGGTTTTGTATCAGTACATATACTCAGTATGAACGAGCCCCTTCCCACTTCAGTTGGCCCAACTATTGAAATCTTAGTTTTTTTCTTATCAAACAATGTAGCAGGGTGTCATAGGTTTAAAATATTAACTATCAATATTTTGATAATATACAGGGTTATCCAAATTAAGTGTCCACCATTAGTAACTTTGTTATTAGTGAAAATACAAAGTTGTTTGAATTAGCAAACTAGTAGCATTTTTAACGCTGGTAAAAATGAGAAATAAAAAAAACAATTGAGAGTCGTTATTTTGATTTTTTTCAGTAAAATAACATTTTTTTAAATGGAAACCCCTGTATATTATATTTTTTTCTGTTAAAGCATCAAATTTTAAACAAAAAAGCTTACAATAACTTTTCTCCTAGGTTACAAATTGTTGAAGTTATGGCCTCCAATCTGAAACAATTAAATTGTATCGACAAACTTTATTTTCAACATCAACTTATAATCTTACAAAATACAATAACAATTTTTTTTAAAGAAGATGCTCGAAAACACCACCTTGTTCTTCAATACATTTTTTTGCACGTTTTTCAACTGCTCGAACTGTCTTAAGTATGGTCCTACCATCTATCTGGGTTATCTTTTCCCTAACTGCAGTCTTTAACGCGTCAAGGTTATCGTACCTTCGCTTGTAAATTTGGTTCTTTAAGTAACCCCACAAGAAGTAATCAAGTGGGTTTAGATCTGGTGATCTGGGAGGCCACTGTATTGGGCCATTTGTTCCTATCCACTGATCATTAAAAGTAGTACTTAGAAAATGATAAGTACCTCTGGAGTTGTGGGCAGGTGCGCCATCTTGCTGAAAATGCAGATGATGTCTACTTATAAGATCCAATTCGTCTAAGAAATTAGTCAGAATTTCTGACATAAATTCCACATATCTTTCACCAGTTAGGGTTCCCTCATAAAAGAACGGGCCAACAATTTTTGAACCAATCATACCGCACCAAACGTTGAAACTGAAACGGACTTGTGGGCCTCTTGGATGTACTAACAAAAGATTTTCTCTTGACCAATAATGGTGGTTTTTTCTATTAAACATTCCAGAATTTGAAAAATTTGATTCATCTGTCCATAAAAGGTAACGAAAGTTATTTACATTTTGGCGACAGAAGCTAAGATACCAATGGCAAAAAACAAGTCTTCTCTCTGGATCCCCTGCCAAAAGCGTTTGAACTGGTCGGTACTTATACGGAATAAATTTGTATTTTTTTAAAATCCTTTGAACAGTACCATAACTGAAATTAGAGTCCTTGAGAATATCTGCTATTGAATTCTCACGATAAGCTTCAAAATATCCAATAACTGCAATTTCCGTGGCCTCGCTTATTATGAATTCTTTTTTTGCCCTTGTTTTAGCAAAAACATTTTCGTTGCCCCTAAATTTTCGATAAAGTCTCAGAAAATATCGTTCATACGGTTGAATGCGAGCGGGATATAATTCACTGTAGTATTCTCTTGCTCTCAAGGAGGATTTTCTGCACACTAAATAGCATTCTAACATATCGCTTTTCTTCATGGGAGAACATTTTTCTTTAAATTAATGACACAATAAAGCTTATAAACAAGTATTTACACTAATGTTTGACATTATTTGATTTTATCATTGTTTTCCAAAGCCTTCTAGTTGCGAGTATGTCCAGTTTAACAATTTGTCGCTTATCTTAATGCTGTCAAATCGCGAACACCATGTTGTTTTCATAGCCGTCTTAATATTATAATACTGCAAATAATTAAAAATATTTATCGTTATTTTGACTTTATTTTTGACTTTAGCGGAGAAGTCATTATGAACTTTTTTGTTTAAAATTTGATGCTTTAACAGAAAGAAATATAATATACAGGGGTTTCCATTTAAAAAAATGTTATTTTACTGAAAAAAATCAAAATAACGACTCTCAATTGTTTTTTTTTATTTCTCATTTTTACCAGCGTTAAAAATGCTACTAGTTTGCTAATTCAAACAACTTTGTATTTTCACTAATAACAAAGTTACTAATGGTGGACACTTAATTTGGATAACCCTTTGTATATATATATATAGTAGAAAACACCAACTTTATCACTCCCTAATCAAATTTGCAGCATAAAAATAACTCATGATGCAATTACAGCATATCAACGTATTTTCATTTCAATGCAAAATAAATCTATAACGCATAGCTGGCTGTGAAAAATAAAAGCGATGACAATTGTTTTTATTAATCACAGCTGTCAGAATACGTTTAAAATAGTTTTGGGTAGTTAAGGTTTTCAAAATGGGTAGGGGAAAGGTTATAGTGAAAAAATTCTGTTACTGATAATTAATTTTTTTAATTCTGGGAAATCAAACTCAAAAATTGCAACTTTGTTAGACTTATCGCGGTACAGTGTGAGAAATATTGTTAGAAGATATAACGTAACTGGTTCAGTTAATATTAAGCCACGATATGTGAAAAAAAGTAATATCACAAACGCCGACCGAAGAGCATTAAGAAGAATAATTGTGAAAAACAGGCGTGCCAATTACTTACAATTACGTGCTCTGTGGAGCGACGCTGTTGGAAGGAGAATTTCGAGGTCCACAACTCATAGACAGGCCTACAAAATGGGGTTTAGCACTTGCAAGGTAAGTTTTCTTATAAAAAAAAGTGAAGTACAAACCCTAAAGTTGCACAACTTGTTTATAGGCCAAAGAAAAGCCACTATTAACTCCACTGCAAAAGAAAAATCGGCTTAAATGGGCTATAGAACATAGACAATGGACACCTCACCAATGCTGTGCAATTCAATGGAGTGATGAGGCCCGATTCGAAGTTTGTGTTGGTGACACTCGCAGTATTCGCAAAAAAATGAAGCATTCCATGTTGACTGTCTGAAGAGAAAAGTGCAATTTCCAGCATCCATTATGGTCTGGGGCAGTATGTCATCAAAAGGAGTAGGAGTAGGAAAAAATTTATTGATGGAACTGTGGATACAAACAAATATTTGGCAATTTTAGAAGAATCGCTTTTACCAGTGATGGAAGAATGTTTGACATTCGGCCAAGATTTTGTGTTTCAGTAAGATGGTGCAGCGTGCCTTACCTCAAAAAAGGCTATAAATGAAATGGGTTTCTAGCAGTCCAGATCTGTCACCTATTGAAACTTTGTGGCACGAGATGAAAAAGGTTCTATGACAACATCCTGCTCGTACAATCACCGAACTGAGACAAAAGCCTCAAGAAATATAGGATTGTTTCACAGCAAATTTTTGCCAAAGCTTGGTTAACACTATGCCCCAAAGAATTTCAGCCGTAATAAAAAATAAAGGTGATGTTACCAATGGTAATCTTTCAATTGTTGCTTTGTTAACTTCGCGCATTTATTCGCACACTGTTTATTTGTTCAGATGTTCTATTAGTTATAGGTCTAAGTGATTTCAAATATGTATTTTTTACGACTAGAGTGTATCTAAAATGTTTTTGAGAAAATAAATTGTTTTAGAGGTAAATAGTTTCGTCATGTTTAGTTTATAAAGGCATATTTTGGCACAAATCTTGAAGTGGGCCAACTGATGTGGGAAGGGGCTCGTATATAACACAAAAATTATCAATTAGTATCATGTCTAATTGAATTTTCAAGTCCTTGACGTAAAAACTAGTTGACTTGATTTATATTGCTAATATCTAAAATTTGACTTGTTGTCAAATCAAGTAGTGCATCCCAAAATTAACAAGATGCGAATTTCATCGTTGATTTGATCTCAACAAGTAAGAAATCATCAAGAAAAAAATCTCATCTATGTAAATTAGAAATAAGAACCTCAACCTGCTTGCTTCCTATACCAGTGTATCGCTGATAATACCTCTATCTCTCAAAATACTTCAAACTATCAGACATCAGACTCTGGAATTTTCATATAAAATGCAATATTAAATGAATCCCAAATAGAATAGTTGCTTCCCTCTATGTATGGAACTAGGTGTTCGTCACGCCCATTGCATGTTTCAAACTAATAATCCCCCAGGATAATTGAATGGAACGTAATGATCACTAAGAGATCCTGCTGATTTACAAAGGGTGGAGCGTACTTAACATAACTTAGGAAAGCGACCAACGTTGGGAAGGCCGTAGGCAGCTACTCTCTCCTTGTTGTTAGGGACCTTCCAGAAATACGGGGCTACTGAATGAGTGATTTTTCTCAACTGAGAAATAATATAAGGATTGCGTGACATTGATGTCAGTAAATCTGGATTTTCATAGGTAACAAACTGAAAGTGCAATACAATATATTTATTATACATCCGACAAACAGCATTTGTATAGGATTCGTCATTTGTACATACAGAGATCTGTATAAATAAAATATATCAACACAACCTAAAGTACACACACAAAACATAAAAACTAGTACAAATAAAATATAAATTGACAACGCAGATTAAAAATGGATGGCAAATTCATAAAAATACATAAGTCTATATGGAGATAAACTCGTTCATGGAGTATAAACATGTGTTCCTGAAAATTCAAGGTCTTCTAGCCATTTTATACTACAATGTGTAGGTTGACTGTTGTTGTGGACTTCATGTGTCGATTTTTTACCTCTCCATCTTCGTTTCCTCATGTTACACCCGTGTCCGTATGTGTGGGAATGTGTATCTACTTTTGTAGTTGCATATATGCATTCATTTCGGGCCTGATGAAGCCAACCAGCAGAAATACGTATCGCTCGGGTTACCTATCCTATTTTATGCTCGAATCCACTTTCCTCCTTTTTGCGGATTTTGCCCATTATTTCCCTACTTTTTGTTATATGTACATATATATATATATATATATATATATATATATATATATATATATATAATGTGTGTGTGAAAAATAAAGCTTCCGCCTTTAGTTGGGTACTTTGACAAAATTCAAGCAACCTCTGGCATCTCATGTCAATACAACAGGGCACTCTATGAAGTACACAAGTATCAAACTTGATAAAGAAAAACAGCTATCCAAACGTTTATTCCTGGAAATGTCCCACATTTTCATGAATGACAACTGTATGAATAAGAAGACAGATGTTAAGCAACTGAACGTCATATACTCATATTTGCTAAACCGCGAAAAGTTGGAGCACTTACACATGTCTCCAAATTTTGACTTTTCACAACCATAAATGGAATTTGGTTTTTTCCCTCCAAAATTCCATTCCATTCAAATTTTGTATAATTGTTTTTTCTCATAATAAAGTAACTATTTAATTCAATTGTCCATCTCATCAACAGTATATTTTGTTCAACTGCCTCTGGTCTGTTGACAAGTTCTTATTTAACATATCTTGATAAATCACACCATCTGAAGTGATGTGGTAACATAGCACACATTTACAAAAAAATTTCGTTCCATTCATCGACACTGACATCACCAACCTCTGTCATCTGTCATATGTTTCATCCTACTTATGATCCTGTGGCACACCATTTTGTGCAGCATCAGGTGGTTCACGATGTAATTTTAACTTTCATTCTAAATATTTTTTAATACGTTTTGAGATGTATTGCAACGAATACGCCATGGCGCATTCGTTGCATGTATCGATACATGTATCCAGTTTTCACCAGGCTACTAAATGCTTCCCTCAACCTAACCGTTAATAACATTTAGCAACAATCTCACATACTAATGTAAGTAATTTAAAATCATTTTGCACAACAGTTGCTAATTCTTCTCAATATTATTGCAGCTCCTGATGAAGATGGCAAAGTTCATTGAAGGCTAGAGACTAATAAAATATAAAGAGTCCTTCCTTCCTTGTCGAAGTACCCAACTAAAGGCGGAAGTTTTATTTTTCACCTAATTGGTCTAGATGACAATGACCACGTCTCAAGTTACATAAATATATATATATATATATATATATACAGGGTGACTTTGAAGTTGAGTCATTAATTTTCAGATAATGATTGTAGAAGGAAGATAAACCAAAATATGTGTGTAAAAATAAAAAAAAAACAAAAAAAAAATGTTACCTTGTTTTATAAAGTATCCTCCCGACAAGTATTTCAGTGCGCACCTGTATTTGATCGTGCGGTCTTGGAGCACCGGCATGCCCTCCCCTGTGAGGTCTTAAGTCACCTGATTCACGAGCCCTTTGTACTACATTAACAAAGGCACGAGGGGTTGGTTGCACTCGATTAGGAAACCGATCCGCATAAATCCGTGATGCCGCGTAAATAAGAATCATGTCCACAAGTTCAACATTTTCGTAAACATGTGCCATTTTTGATTTCGTTTGAGCCACGCAACAGACACCACTATTCACTCACGCGTTACCGACTGACACTGACTGTATACAACTGAAT
Source organism: Acanthoscelides obtectus (assembly GCA_963669975.1). NCBI lineage: Eukaryota > Metazoa > Arthropoda > Insecta > Coleoptera > Chrysomelidae > Acanthoscelides > Acanthoscelides obtectus. The sequence goes on along the minus strand of CAVLJG010000010.1, from coordinate 25,436,132 downwards.
AAAATAATTGTAAAAACATCGTTCCAAATTCTTTCGCTTTTTTGTTTCCGATGCGATGAACCGATAAGGCGGATTATATCGGTTGTTGCCAAACACGAGCACATAATATTATTATTGAGACAGGGCGGTACTCAAACTTCCAAAGGGCTATAACTTTGTTACTTTAATTTTACCAGAAAAATGGTAAAGGAAAAAAACATTTCTTTTGATCAGATCTACTCACTGTTAAAATAAATGACTCAACTTCGAAGTCACCCTGTATATATTCATGTGTTTTTGTTTTCTATCTGAACAAATTAAAATAAATAAAGATTTTTCTAATTTTCTCGAAAACGAACCGACTGATTTTAAAAAATCAAACGTGAAAATAAAGGACTTCGAAAGACCCTTAAAACAAGCTATTACTCGATAGGTACCTCTTGTCAATTAAAATTCTCAAGGGAATGACCCTGGGGGACTGAGGGTGAAAGAAGGTGTAGTAGTTTTTGGTTAAAAAGTTGTCCCCCATGACAAATCGTTTGCCGTGTCTCGGCGTTTTTTCTTTTAATCAGTGGTTTTCGATAAATTCGTGGTGGGACACACCCTGTATGTATTATTCTGCTGCCAGGTCGTTTCTGAATGAACGTTTGTATTCAGAGTAAATATTAATGTTAGGATTTCATATTTCTCAAAGAGTTCTCTACAGTATGGATATGCGCAACTTGTGCCTTTGATCGTACAATACGTTTTTGTGTTATGAAAATGCTGTAAGCCTCCAATGAACAGCCCCAAAGACAAATTACATATTTAACTCTGGATTTAACAAGCCCATAATATACTGATATTAACTGGCTCTCTGAGAGTTTGGTGCTTAAATTTCTGAACATATAAGAAAGGGTGTTTAACTGTGACACTAGGTGGTCACAGTGCCCCCTAAAGTTTAATTTATCATCGTAGTGTAGACCCAGAAACCTAACGCTTTTCTTGTAATTCAAAGAAACCACATTATGGACCATTTCCGCCATTACTCCATTCCGTTGAGGCTTGTGAAACTTTACCAGATGTGTTTTCTGTATATTCGGGTATAACTGATTGTCGCGAAACCTCAGAAATTTCTCCGCTGCACTTTCCTTCCAGGATGCGGTCTGAGTGACTCGTTACTAGTATTGTTGCATCGTCAGCATACAATGTGAACGACACACCATCATAATATGTAACTAGTACTCAAGAGAGAGTGAAAAATAAATAATGTAGGTTCTTGATGTACTCCAGCTTCCACATTTATTTTACTTTATTGCACTCAGGAGTAGATGGTCATCTTTTTGATGAACTAGTACATAATGCTAGAATGCTACATACTCATAGTCTTTAGAAACATGCTGGAGAGCATAACTGCAGCCCCAGCTACAATTTTCGTGTTTTCTCTAGTTGGTCTGAATATGTCACTTGAAATGCAGAATTTGTTGTTAATTCGTTTAGACTAAGCTCCATATTTATTATTCTTTTATGGTATTCATTGTTAATATTTTAAACCTATAACACCCTGCTACATTTTTATTATTTGTGTTTGATAAGAAAACAAACTAAGATTTCAGTAGTTGGGCCAATAGATGCTTTTATACTATACAAATTGTTTGCACTTTTGGTCCGATTTTTGGTTCCTGAACCACGTCTTTGCATCTCTACGTCAACCCAGACAAGGTTTAAGGAGTGTTCTCCCTCCAGCCACAACATGATCACTAAATCAGTATTCGCATTATCTCGAAAAAAAGGCAACAATCAAATCTATCCCCGTTCTCGTTTACTGGAATGAGGTTATTTATAATAGTAATATTTATTTGTCTCCAAAATACACAACCATTACACATAGAATTTTATAGAGGATAAATAAATGAACCATCGTAATATGCACATATAATTATGTTTACTTTGATCCTTTTCACCATATTAACTGAATACCTACTAACGTCAAAATGATATTTACAGCAGTACAATATTTCTGAAAGAGGCAATTTTATCATCACTGTCCCTGTCCAGTATCCTGTAACTCTAGCTTCTAATTCTACGTTTTGGCACAGTTAAACTTGTTCTTCTGCTGCTGATATGTCTGTATTTGTACATCTAGGTACAATAGAGAAATTGTAAGCCGATGATCTGACCCATTTTTGACCCATTCTTTTAGTAGTAGACTTCGGGAAGCAGGACTTTCTTTTCGGGCAATTGCAGTTAGAGTGCGAAGAAGTGTAGACACTGTGGTTAGGTGTTGTCAGGCATGGCTTCGAGAAGGTCGTACGCAAAGAGCAAGGGGCACTGGACGCCGCCGTAGAACAACAGACCGTGAAGATCGCCGCCTAAGATTATTGGCCTTAAGGGGCCGTTTCTCCACTACCAGGTCCATTGCAAATGAATGGTTTGCAGAACACGGAAGACCTATTGGCATGCGAAGTGTTTACCGACGAATGAGAAGTTTTGGCTTGTTTTCATACCGGCCACACTGGGTCCTCCCTTTAACTCGAGAACACCGACGTAGTCGCCTTGAGTGGTGCAGACAACGGTCACTCTGGGATCAGGAATGGAACAGTATTGTCTTTAGTGATGAGTCTCGATTTTGTTTAGGCATGCACGATGGTCGTGCCAGGGTTAGAAGGCGACATGGTGAAAGGAGGAATCCACAGATTTTTGTTGAAAGACATGTTCATCACACTGTTGGAGTTATGGTTTGGGGTGCTATAGCTTATGGTTCCAGGTCACCTTTAATCTTCATCAGAGGTAACATGAACGCGCAGCGTTATATCCACGAAGTTCTAGAACCCCATTTTTACCCTATCTTGACACCCTGGCAGATCCAACTTTCCAACAAGATAATGCCCGACCACATGTTGCAAGAGTCACAATAGACTTCTTTCAACATAATGATGTCACATTGTTACCATGGCCACCAAGATCGCCCGACTTATCCCCAATTGAGCACGTGTGGGATATGATGGGTAGGAGATTGCTTAATTTGCAACGTCCTCCTCAGACTCTAGTAGCACTTCGAGAGGAGTTGGTGGTTGCCTGGAATGAGATACCACAGGAGGACATTGACCACCTGATCAGAAGCATGCCTAGGCGCGTTGGAGAGTGCGTAGCACATCAGGGTGCATCCACACATTATTAAAGGTCAAAGGGCTTTAAAGCAGTGCAATCATTTTGAAATTTTTATCATTTACTTATTATGCTCCATTAAGTACTTATACAAAATTTTATTAAAATAAAACCATTTAAACTGGGTGTTCGGATTTATATGTCACTTAGTATATTTGCTTACCAAATTATTCTAGTTGCTTAAAAAAGAAAAACCTTAACGACACTGAAACGTCTCAAACCAAAGATGATGTTTTTATATGTTCTGTCGACCTGTATTCTTAAAATACGGTCATGTTATTTTTCTTACAAAATCCGAGGTCATTTAAAATTCTGTTTTAGGTGATAGAACACTTGCAGTGCTTTAAATATATCTATGACTTATTTTATCTTCAGTTGACAGTATTGCTCATTTCATATAATTGGAAATGATGAACGAATATCTAAACGTGTAACTTTTTCTTTATGGTAACTCAAATCGTTCCCGAGATCTGACCACGGTTGCGTTATAATTATTATCTTCCAGCCGCCGATAAACTGTACTTTCCTTTTCCTTCCTTTATGCTCTAGTGCGGTAATGTAACTTTGACGTCGCCAGCTTTAAATACAGGGTGGCGCATCGAAAACGAAATAGACGCATTTACTGGCAGCCCGTTTTTTTTGTGGAAAAACGCTCAGACCCGTCGATTTTGTTTTCGAGGAGGACACAAGTTTGGAAAAAAATCACATTAGCACGTGCAGCCCTCTAAGCGGGGTGACACCACCCCCAAAATCTTAAGTGGAAAGGGGGTCGAGTGATACCTTATTTTAAAGGTCTTTCAATTTCCTTTATAATGATATAAAATTAATGTAGTTAAGTTCAGTAGTTTTGAAGATTTATTGATTTAAAGCTTAAATAAAACCAATACATCATCATTAGTGGACATCAATACATTTGGCAGCAAAGTAATTTAAAAGTGAAGAATGAACTGACCCGTTAGGCAAGTAAATGTTGAAAATGGCCACCATGACTCTCCATGCAATAATAAAGATTTTGCTCAAAAACTTGCCGCACATTTTGCAATATTTGAGGAGTAATTTGAAGGCACTCATTCACAATTCTTTGTCGCAGGTCTTCTAATGATGTTGGCTGAGTAGCTTTTTAAATGACCCCACATAAAGAAATCCAAAGGTGATAAATCTGGCGATCTTGGGGGCCATTCAATGGCACCTCTTCTACCAGTCCATCGATCTGGAAACGTCTGATCTAAATATTGTCGAACACGTAATGCGTAATGTGGTGAGGCACCATCCTGTTGGAACATCAACCTATTCGCAACGTACCGCCGATCATTCTGATTTTCAATTATGGCTGTTAATGCAAGATCTATGGCATCTTCCAGTAATTCCAAATACATTCGTCGGAAAGCAAGTGTTGAATAGGAAATGTTCATCGTTTATAATTCGTTCACTCATATCTTCACAAAATGGTAATCGCCGATGAAAATCGTCTTCATTAATTTCTTGTACCAGGTGAATTTTATACGGATGAAAACAATGGGCCTTTAGAATCCGTTGGACAGTACGTCGACTAACACCACACACAATCTCCAATTTGCGGGTACTTAACGTAGGATCTACATAAACTTTTCCTAAAACCCCCATTTCTATTGCTTCGTTCCTTATGGGATTTTCAATGTTGCGTTTTCTATTGGCGACTGACCCAGTTTCCCGAAATTTGGCTACAAGTTCTAGAACATATTTTCGATGCACGTTACTGTTCTCATGTCGCTCATTAAATATTTCTGCTGTTCTATTAGCGCACTGATTATTTCCGAAAAATATTTCGATAATTTCAACTGTTTCTGCTGTGGAATATACCATGGTTAATTTATGTAATAAAGCGTTACAAGTTATTTTAGCAACAAAGTTTGGTCAAATCAATCGCAAACTATGTACTAAATTCCTATTTAAAATAAGTACGAGATATTTCCTTATCTTTCTTCAAGAAATAACTTTTTTGCCACAAAAAAACGCTCCAATATCTATTTTCAACAACAAAATGATAAACAAACCATGGCGTAGTGAAGAAAAGCATTTACTTATTAAGTAAATTCTTTTAGTCAAATTTCTTCTGAGAGTAGTACAAACTAATCTGATGTACCTATTAAAGTCTACTTTAAGCTTTAAGTCAATAAATCTTCAAAACTACTGAACTGAAGCTCATGTATTTTACATCATTATAAAGTGAATTGAAAGACCTTTAAAAAAAGGTATCACCCGACCCCCCTTTCCGTTTAAGATTTTAGGGTTGGTGTCACCCCCGCCCAGGGGGCTGCATGTGTTAACGTGAATTTTTGCCAAACTTGTGTCCCCCTCGAAAACAAAATCGACGGGTCTGAGCGTTTTTCCAAAAAAAAAACTGAGCTGCCAGTAAATGCGTCTGTTTCGTTTCCGATGCGCCACCCTGTATGTTGAGCATAATATGAAGACCACGGTAAGTATCATTATTTATTGGTTGCTAGGATACGGCACAAACATTGGTGATACAACAGCGCGGCCAATTTATTTAATTTGGATTCAACCTAAAAGTGATTTTAAATTTTTTTAGCTGAACATAGATAACACTTGCATGTATCTCCAACGTAATGAGTGTTCATGGACCTTGGCGTATAAGGGCCCGCGGTGCTTCGTACCTGGGCTCTAATTTCATGAGGAAAATTAAAACCGCTCTCTTTACGTACACCTATTAGATACATAAGCAATCATTTGTTTCTGATTGAAATGCCCAAAATGAGTTTAAAATATCTTTCTTACCTTAATAGAATATACAAAGGACTTGTTGTATTTTGGGACGGGGAAGGGACTTCTAAGCGTGTCAACTACCGGAAGTACGACGATTCAGGATCTATTCACATTGTCCCACCTTTGGGTGGAAGGGACCTTGTTGAAAGGACTGACGTTCGGCGGCTGATGAAGTAACAACGATGACCAAGGGGCACTACTGAGCTTCAAGGGGACCAACTCTGCACTTAACATAGCTCGAAAGGGTGTTCGGGTACAGCAGAGGTAGTGGCGCTGGATGCTCCTATTGCGACGAATGGTTGACGGTTCCAAGTGGCGTTCTGAAATAAAAATATGCAAAATTAGTCTAACAAAAAGATTTGCGAATTACGAAACGTTAAAAATATTAAGATGTCTGCCCTAGCCGATGTCGGAAAGAAATATTTGTGCTTGGCACGTGTAACTTCATCGGCCAAGGTTTTGAATAATCTTCTTTGTGACGCTTGAACTCTAATCTTGTTCACAATTTTTACTACCAATTTCATAACGTTGCCCCGTTTTAGAAAATGTCCATATAATGCTTTGCTGATGGTTAATGCAGTGGTAACAGAGAAATTGCGGAAAACTTTCATCCTTACGACATAACCCCACGAGACCCTGATCACTACCCACCATAGCTGGAGCGCCATCGGTTGTCAAGCTTACCATTTTCGATATTGGAATTTCCTCAGAAGAAATAATATTTTTAAAAGAAGAAAACACTTTTAGTGGAATAAACTTAAAAAGATCTTCTTTAATCGAAAAATTACTAAAAACCATCTTGACGAACATGGCCATCTGAGAGGTGCTGCAGTGAAAAATGAGCACTGTTATCGAAGTCATTTCTTAATTGTAAAACTATATCATTACTCATTACTTCGTCTCGTCTCATCACTGTAGTAGCAGAAAGATGCATAGATTTTATAGCACGACACAATCTCGTCTTTATTTCTAAAGTTGACAAATAATGAATCTGCAGCTACTAAAACACCTGTTTTATCATTTCCCCGTCTTCATAAGGTTTCTTCTTTTGTGAAATTATCTGGGACACCAGGTATGATGCTTCAGTTGCAGCCTTACTTTTGTCGATTGTTCTTAAATACATTATATGTTGTCCAATTAATTAATTTTTTAATTGTTTCAGTTTTTTCGTTCTAGTTGCAGAATATAACGGGGATGATTTTAAAAAATTCGAATGTGCTGTTTTATCAATTTTTTAGCAACGGAAACAGATGTATTACATACATTTTTACATTTAGCTTCTGTAAAGAAATATTGTTCTTCCCATTTCGAATGGAAATGGTATGTCTTCATCTTCTTACTACTGCTCATAATGATTTTAATTGCAGGCCAACTCTAACCAAACCGGTGGACTTTGTGCCGTTAAGTTTTAAACTGAGCGCATTGTCGCCGCGCCTTGCGTATTTATTCCGTTCAAAGAAATCGAGATCGATCTCGAACAGATCGCTCATCGCATTGTTGCTGCTGCTTGTGTTTATTATGAGAATTTACAAAGTTTACGTAAGCTTCTATGATTTTTACACCTTTTTAAATTATATTGTGAGCCACCAGAATTGCCTTTGCAAAATACCGGTAGCTCGTGATCGACAGGTTGGCGACCACTGATCTAGATATTTAGCTTCTTTTCATTCATACATTAGTGATAAACATTTATGTGTGGATTTACATGGTTATAAGTTTGGTGCGGTTTTGGATACAACAGTGGTCAGTGATCAGTCCGGCACGGCTATTATGTCGAAAACCTAAAAAATCGTCAAAAAAACCGACGATATGTCATCTTGCAGACTAAGTGGTTTTTAGTGTGCAAATAGTTCATTCCATGTTTGATTGTTATGATCGCTGTTCGCTAACGTTTAAGCAGCACGAGTTCACAAGTATCTTATAGAAAAACCTACGAAATGCAAAAAAAATGTACGAAGTGTCAAAAAAAACCGACGATTTCACTTTTCAGGATACCGTGCAGGTCATTGAGGATATGATTTGGTACGAACACATTTAGTCAATCGCATCTGCCGGGAACATTTTCTGTTATTCGTTTAGAACTGAGAAGTATTTTCGCTGCATATAATAATAATTAATAATTAACGTCTTTTATTTGTAATATTCTTACAGGAGGCGAGATTTAGATAATATATATTTATATACATCTAACCCCCTTAACAATACAAGATGTAAAAAAAAACAGAATTTGTTGAAAATGAATACCTGTATACAATAACGACAGAATAAAGTATAATCTAAGTAAAGGCATAAGGAAAATATGACGCCATTTATGGGTTACAACAGATTTCGCAGCTGATCACGTAGAACTTCTTTCACTTTTTTCTTGAATTTGGGTAATGGATTGGTTTCTTTTAAACTGCGGTCTAAAGAATTATATGATTTGATCGCATTGCAAATATATGAATTCTGAAATAGAGATGTGCTGTGGCGTGGAATTGAAAAAGTCTCTCTATATCTAATATTAATGCCATGCATATTCCCTATACATATGAACTTGTTTACTAAATATGACGGTGTTTTTGAATAAAGAACCTTATGAGTCAGATTTAGGAGCTACATTTGATCTACTTTCATCCATTTGAGTTCACTAATGGCATTCGATATATGATTATACTTTCTGAGACTATTTACAAGTCTGCAACATATATTCATAATACTTTGAATACGATTTCTTGTTATAATATCCAAATAGGGACAGTAAACCACTAAGCAATACGATATCTTTCAAAACAAGAAAGATTCACACAATTGCTTTCTCGCCGATTTATGTAATATAACTTTATTTGCAAATAAAACTCTGAGAATAGCGTAGCATTGAGAAATTAGATAGTTTACGTGTACAACAAATTTTAAGTCATCCTCCACTATAACACCTAGGTTCTTCGAATGATCCACAGGAACTAATTTATTACATTTAAATGTATATCTATGTCCTTTTTTAAAGTATTCTTTTCTTTCTATTTGCGTATACCAACATATTTGTGTTCAAAGGGTTCAAACGAAGATTAAGACTACTACTGAACTTTTCAATTTTTGCAAGATCTTGATTAATTTTATTATTTGCTGTTTCCAAGTCATTACTCCTAAATGAATAGAAAATTTGAGTATCGTCTGCAAAAAACTGTATGCTGCATGATTTTACCTCTGTTTCTAAATCTGAGATATATAATGAAAATAATAGTGGATGTAAGACTGATCCCTGTGGTACACCAGAACAAATTTTTTGTGCAGTAGGGTACTGTCGATTCAGACGAACTTTTTGATACCGATTTTCAAGGTAGGTTTGAATAAACGAAACAGGTTTTTCAGAAAATTCATAATAACTGCATTTAGACACAAGAAGTGAGTGATTAATGGTGTCAAATGCGGTCAAGAAGTATGAGAGCTATTGCGTTTTGGTTATCAAGTGCCATTGTTATATTGTCTGTTAAATCACAGAGTGCCGAAGCTGTATTATGACCTTGTCGAAATCCAGATTGTTTAGATGGAATAATTTTGTTAGAATATAAGTAGGCGCAGAACTGTTCGTAAGCAACGCGTTCCAATACTTTAGACAAAAATTGGCAGTAGACTGATCGGTCTCAGTTGACCATAACTAGGAGGATCAGAACACTTAGGTAGTGAAACAACTATAGCGCATTACCACGCATTGAACCTCCCCTTTTGACCGGCCAGGCTTCTGCCTCCCATCGAACTTCGCACATCCAAACTGGCCGGAAAGACCGCTCCTTTGTCCCTACCGTGTCAAGATTAAGAAACAATCTGCATGCTGACGCTTTTTCCAGTTCCACAAACCTTCAGCTCAAAAATTGTGTTTTTATAGCAGTTGTAGAATTTAGGTCTCTGCCTATGCATCCGTATCAGTATAGAAAAAATACAAAGGTAAGGACGAGCAGAAGCAACCAGCTTTTGAAAGAAAAAGTTTTTTACTGATTTTTTCTATCTATAGAAGATAACAATCATGACTATCTAGAGAAATGTTTTGGCATTAATGTCAACAGTCACACAGGGTCCGTCAGAAAGAACGCATATTTTTTAAATGAGTAGTACAGTCAAAATAAATATGGGAAAAAAATTATAACAAAATACTCAGAAATACATGCCATTTTCTTGAGTAAAATAAAATTTGACGTTCTAAAAGCTATGTCGGCCATATAGCGCCCTTAGCCGAAAATGCAAGGAATCAAACCTTCTCCGGCGATATTCCATTATCATTATCATTTTACTCGATTATTTCTGAGTATTCTGATATAATAAAATATTTTTCCCATACTTATTTAGACCTGGTAACTAACTCATGAAAAACAGCCTCTTTCTGACGGACCCTGTATTAAGCATACAAATGCAAACGCCTGCGCTTCCTTCGCGTTCGCTTTCTATGGAGTGGTAAGTAAATGAGCGTAGCATATCCGATATAGTGCAAAAAACGAAAAATGGGCGAGGTTAGCCCAGTTGTGTACCCGGCTTCAAAACGTCACCTTTACTATGATTCTAGTAACATACAGTATAGTAGATATAAGCCTTTAAAGTAGATTCTCTCAAAATAGCTATTGTTTTATTATTTTTTCTTGAATGCCTGCTGAATCGTAAGAAATCTGACATCGAACCTCATAAAGTTTCCTGGATGAATAAAGATTCATAAAATATATAGCTCAATTTCTTATACTTTTATAGCAGTTGTTTAAGAACCTCAGCCCTATAAAATGAACGTGTTTATATGAACTATTACGCTTATTTCTGTGAGTTTCAACGTTTGCCGCGTCACCAGATTACAGTACGTTTTATTTGTCTCGGAAAGTAAAACAGACATTCGAGCATTTTGGGCGCAAAAGTAGTAGATTCTGTTTTAGAAGCAGCTCGAACAGTACATGAGAATTTTCCCGTAAACATACCCTCAAGACCGTCCGGTGCCAAATTTCATACAAAATTGAGGATAGTGTCAGTCAGCATTTAGTACATAGTTTTGTATGAACAAATTTAGTGCTAAGTTTTGTAGAATTGGTCTAAATAATATCATACTAAAAGTGCGCAGATGACTACCGCGCATTAGAAGCAGGACAATGGCTGATGTAACCTCAAACCTTTCATTAGTTGAAGAATAAGGTGCGTTGGATGAAATCAGAATGACTTAAGAACCAATTAGGCTTATAAGTGGAACCTGCACTAGAAGTTCTTCATTCAGCATATGGAGAACATAATATGTACATGCTCTGGTCCCTCTTCCTGATCTATTTTCGGCACCAAACTATTTTACGGTTTCGTTTACTTTACGGGATCGCTCCATTTTCTACAATTTTCAATTCATTTAAAAATAAAGGACTAAAGTAGCAACCGCAAAAGGAAGTGTGGTTTGAATGACTTTATCGTGATAAATGGCAGTTAGAAGTTGACAGTAATAGTTGTTTTTCTACCAACTGCGCATGATTTCGTACAAAATTTCTTTGCTGTCAGACAGGATTGTAATTTGTAAACAAATTGGGAACTAAATTCAGTAACGAATTTTCTCACAAAATTTGGTACTGAATTTATTACAAAATTTCATATTGTGACAGACAGCCTTAACAGAATATTGTACCCAGTAATAAAATAAATAATAATTTATATATCGCACATGTCATATGCCACCTGGTAATGTCACACAATTCCTAGAAGCATTAGTGTAGTGTAACCCCATCCAAACAATCATTAATTTCCGAAACATGTTCATAAATAGTATTCCAATATAGATTGAAATTTGTGGCCAAAACATGTTTTGTGAATAACAGGAATAATCCAGAATAATATAGTATATTCAAGTAATCCATAATGTATACCAAACCATCAAAACATTGCCAGAATAATATGTAAATAAACCAGTTTTAGAGGAAACTCCTCTAATAATCCGGTTCAGACAGCCCAAAAGCTGCAGCAAGCGTATAATAATTACACTTACACCTGAAACTGGTATGCAAAATGGGAAGACTATTATAAATAGAATGTGAAAACTATACGTCGATTTAGATCTACAATTTTATCTCGCCTATTTTTAGCTTATTTTAGCTGAAAAACTGGAAGAACCTATATTTACGAACTTTGACCTAGTATAATTGAATCAGTCAGTGTAGAAACCACTTATGGCCATTTTTTACCTATATGTTTTTTTTTTTAACTAAAAACGCTTCAATCAAAGGGGTAAACAACATTTACTCCATACTCACAGAGGAGCTACGGTACCGTTAGGTGTGCGCCAGGTGGGTTCTTCGCCTCCTCACAGCTGACCAGGAATTGCATCGTCTTCAGGTGTGTGGGCGTCTTCTTGCACGATTTCAGGAACAAGGAGACCAATTTCTCACTCACATTATCACCTTTGATGAAACATGGGTGTACCACTATATCCCAGAGTCTGAACAAGCGAGTATGGAGTGGAGGAAACAATCAAAAGACGAGACCTATCGATCAGGGAAGTGGTTCTTCTCCATGACGATGCTCGCCCCCCTACAGCAGCCTTGACTAGGGAAATATTGGAGCAACTGGGGTGGGAAACATTGGAACACCCTCCTTACAGTCCAGACATGTCACCCTGTGACTGTTACGTGTTTGGCCCTCTCAAGGAAGCTTTGGGAGGCCAAAGATTCGATAGTGATGATGAGGTGGAAGCCTACGTGCGCAATTGTCTGCAGACACGACCTGCATCTTTCTACGTGGAAGGAATTGGATAGCTGCCTATCCGCTGGGAAAAATGTGTTTCCAAATCAGGAGATTATATAGAAAAATAAACTCCATTCTTTTTTGCGTTTAAAATAAAAATAAATTACAAAAAAAATCTCGTTTATATTTGATTCACCCTCGTAACTTGCTTAAGAGTTTTCATGTTTCATACCAAAAGCATCGACTTAATCTTTCCCTCAATCCTTTGAATATACGTTAAATATTTTAAATAGTTGTTCGTAGAGACAGGTGAGTTCTTCGCCTTCTCACAGCTGACCAGAAATTACATCGTCTTCAGGTGTGTGGGCGTCTTCTTGCACGATTTCAGGAACAAGGAGACCAATTTCTCACTCACATTATCACCTGTGATGAAACATGGGTGCACCACTATACCTCAGAGTCTAAACAAGCGAGTATGGAGTGGAGAAAGCAAGGAGAACCTGGACCAGTGAAAGCCAAGTCACGTTTGTCGGCTGGCAAGGTTTTGGCTACCATTTTTTTTTTACCAGCGTGGATTGCAGTATCTCGATTTTTTGCACGAACGCAGGACAATTAATGCATCCTACTACTGCGGGGTCCGACTTATCGCCGCAAAAGACGAGACCTATCGATCAGGGAAGAGGTTCTTCTCCATGACAATGCTCGCCCCCCTACAGCAGCCTTGACTAGGGAAATATTGGAGCAACTGGGGTGGGAAACATTGGAACACCCTCCTTACAGTCCAGACCTATCACCCTGTGACTTTTATCTGTTTGGCCCTCTCATGGAAGCTTTAGGAGGCCAAAGATTCTATATTAATGCTGAGGTGGAAGCCTACGTGCGCAATTGGCTGCAGACACGATCTTTCCAAATCAGGAGGTTATGTAGAAAGATAAACTATATTCTTTCTTGCGTTTAAAATAAAATAAATTACAAAAAAAGTTTCGTTTATACTTGATTCACCCTCGTAACTTGTTTAAGAGTTTTCATGTTTCATGCCAAAATCATCGACTTAATCTTTCCCTCAATCCTTTGAATATACGTTAAATATTTTAAATAGTTGTTCGTAAAGACAGTAAAAAGGTGGCCTTACACGCACAGCACCTTCTTGCAATGTCGTTTTTTTTTTTTGTTGAAAAAAATACATTTTGATGCCCGGTAGCTAAATAAGCCCGTGGTATATTCTACGACCGATTGCCGATTATTGAAGAAAGTCTGTGTATTTTCAATTCGTGGTTTAGCTGGAACAGGCGAAGTTCGACTTTCTCAGATGTTCGCTTTATTCGGATTTTCCCTATGTACCTTAAATTGCAAAATTAAAACATGTTGCTTGTTAACAAATCAATATTTAAGTGTAATTTTCAATAATAAACAATGTAAAATATGATTCATATGATTTTATAGTTATATATCACTAACCTATTTGCAACTAAAACAACTAAGTCCATAACAGTTTTTGGGCTTTTCCACTATAATTATTAATAAACTGGGGAAGTTATTCGATATTTTGGAGCACAAATACTACATTAAGCCAAAAAAAGTACTTCAAAATAGGTGTAATTGCTAGTGACACAGTTTTTATTGTATTCTGGAACAACAAGGTTTTCACACTGACCGATTCAATTAGTTTGCACACGCTAGACATTTTACACTTAATTTATAATAGCAGACAATCGGTCTTATTGACTCTACATTTTCTAAAACTCCATTATCGCCAAGTGTAAATAATAGCCTCGTATTTACAACACCGTTGTAGAGCACACCCACATATTGCTTGTTCGTCCAGCATTACGCGTTTTGATAATGAAAAAAGTTTTTACGTCGAACTACAATCATTATTATTCATGTCGGTAAGTCTTTTTTCCTTCAAGAAGGCCGTGGGGCCAAATACCCCGATGGCACTGCAGTCTGTTGGGCTTATTGTACCACGCGTCCTCTGTACGTCGCACCTTGCAGAAGGATTTAGTGTTCCATCCTTACAAAATCCAAGTTTGTCAACAACTGTTGCCAGGGGATTATGTACAACGTGTTAATTTCGCACAGCTCATGATTGAACAGTTGGATAACAATGGCATGACGTTGTTTATGACTGATGAAGCAGATTTTCATTTACATTGTTAATATTGGTCTCCAGTGAACCCCCAACAGTTGCATGAGCACCCCCTGCATACCCGAAAGTTACAGAAAGGTTTATTAAGACATTTGATAATCATCATTTCATTCAGAGTAGACTCAACCCGTGGCATCCGCACCAGAAATGGTACCTAGTAGCCCTTAGAGACTCACTACAAAAGAAAGACGAACCAATTGTCTAAGCCAAAGTCTAAACGTACTCATTCGGAGATAAGTACTTATATGTGACCCCCTTTCCTCTGTATCCAAGTTAACCAAACGCAATATAAACAACGAAGCTAGTATTGTTTCACCCCCAAGGGACTGTAAATAGTCCCATTATAGTCGAACATCGTTTGTAGGACATCTGCTCGCGGCCTTGTTGAAACGTCGGCTGATTATCACGCATACATTTGCGAGATTGGAGCGAATAAAGCTCCACGGTAGGGGGCGGCGGTGGATTTATCGGAGTTGGATAGACGGCTATCACGAAGACATCAATTTCGTTGTTGTTTGCAAGGAACGGTTCAAGCCTGTACTGTCGCGCACCCTACAACTTTCCGCTTGCTCAGCTTGTTTAACTATAATAATGGATAATGGATAATGGGTTAATATGTTTAGTATGCCGCGCTGTCACGGATAGTATTACGTAGAGCACTAGCCGGTATCGCAAAGATTTTGCCTGAAGGATCCTGTTCACTTCCTTCTTCTGATCAAGACTGAAGATTACACTGCTCGTAACATAAAAAATGGAAGCAACACAAGTATAATGGTTGGTTCTTTCATATTCAAACAGCTGCGAATTTAAAACATATAAAAGGAGCTTCCTAAACTTGGTGGAAACTTATAAGGGATAATTCTTTGGACTAGTAACTATTTTTGTAGTTTGAAAATTCTCGAGAACCACTTCATTTTGAATACACTGGATAAACAACGTTTTAACAACTTACAAATGTTTAATGACAAAAACTAGATAGAACACAATAGCAATTGTTTAGCTTCAAGTTGATTCAGACAAGCCTTGAAGGGGGAACTTTTTGAAAAGCACTATACTGGGTGTAATGGCGCATCGAACGAAAACAATTCAAGAGAGATCATTTATTTTAAATTGAACGGGGAATTCAAAAATAATTTTTATTTGGCAAAAAACCATTGCCGTACCACTTTTTTCTTAAACAATATCGAAGTCAACACCCGTACGCACGCCACTGTTAAAGCTAAAAATTATTTTTGTTTGTTTGTTTTTGAAAATCGGTCCAGTGAGAAAAACGAAACAAATAAAAATCGCCAAAACAGTTTTTGGCATTTCAGAGGATCCAGATCATTCCAGAGAAACATGATAGGGATAAAAAATTGGCAGGTGGAGGGTTTATACGGGGTGAGGGGATATCGCATTTTTTATGTTAGTTCATTAGTACACTTCCAACCCGGTTATTCTATACACCTATTAGAGATATTTCACACATCATAGATTTCCCCCTATATTTGCCCATAAAACTTAGAATGATAGAGAATGGTTTCGTGACGCCTTCCTGCGTCTGCTCTCTAGCTTCACCGGTCGGCATGCAGATTTCGGAAAATAATGTCTTTAAACTAATTGTATGGACGTGTTTGACGAACTTGATCCGTTTAATTTCACTGCTATACATGTTAGTAACTAAAATTTTCTCAGGAGTTCCAGCTTAAACATGCTGCTTTCGTCCGCCTGACCAGAGACAGCCAACCATGAACCGCTAATCGTGCTTTTTTGGCAACAAATTGGTCTAAGCTTGTCATCTGGGACAAGAACGAAATAATAATAATAATAATAATAATAATAATAATAATAATAATAAAATGTCTTTATTAGGCACATTATATAAACTACAACATAATGTGACCTCTACGTAGGCGAAGTCTATCTCTTGGCTACTCTACTTAACCTACCCAAATAATAAATTGAAACACTTAATCAAAGGAAACTTTGATAAGCAGCAAAAGACGCTTCAAAACAAAGAGCTTGGTAGCTTCCTAACATACATATATACACACATATATTACGTAAAAATAAAATAAAATGTAAGAATTAAAAACTAACTTTTCCACAATTACTACAATGACAAATAAATCTGTTTCACATGCTTACTAAATCTGTTTACTGGCCAATCCTTTATATTGTCATCTAATTCGTTATAAATCGGGATAGTATTGTAAGTGCAACTACGAAATAAAGTTGTTTTATACATAGGGATCTCTAGTCTTTTTTTGTGTCTGAAATCAATGTCTGAATTATTTCGTCTGAAAACAAATTTCTCATAAAGATACAAGGGGGATCTAGAAGATATGATCTTATGTGTAAACACTGCTATATGGTACTTGCAAGCATTTTCTATACACATCCAACCAAGCTGAAATATCTTTAAGGAAACATGATCATACTTCTTGAGATTAAATACAAATCGACAACAAGTATTTTGGAGTTTTTGGAGTCTTGCTTTTGTGATAGAATCAAGACAATGATAGAACACAGTGCTACAGTAAAATAAGCTTGGAAATATAATAGCCTCACATAACTTTTTTCTAACTTTAAAATTCAAAATAGAGCGATTGACATAAAAACACTTCAAAGTTGCATAACATTTTTTTAAGATAGACGAAACATGCTCCTTAAACCGTAAAGTATAATCAATAATCAACCCTAAATTTTTTGTAGTATTTACGACAGCTCTTTGTCGATTTTTACATCAAGAGAATACAATATAGTGTTACGTTTGACAGCAGGACAAAAAAGCATCACTGAGCACTTATCCTTATTGAGCTTAAGATTGTTTGAGTATCCTACTATTGCCTCCAAATCATCATTAAGCTCATTGATTGAAGTATGCAAAGTGTTACTAGTAAAGCTCTTATATATATCTGTGTATCATCGACATAGCACATCACAGAAGAGTTTTTCACAGAGCTACCCAAGTCTATAGTATAAATTAAGTACAACAAGGGCCCTAAAACTGAACCCTGAGGGACACCTGATGTTATATCAATCGGACTAGATATAGTGTTGTCTATCTCTACTACTTGTTTACGATTTGAAAGATATGTTATAAAAACATTAGAGGTATGTCTGAAAAACCAAAAAACTTCAATTTAGCACATGATCTATTTTATCGAACGCCTTAGAATAATCTAATGATACAATCATAGCAACTATCCTCTAGCGAGGATAGAGTCCGAACATAATCATTTATGAACCGGTGACGGCGTTGCCTGGGAAGTGCAGAGTCAACCTGCTCGACGTCATTTCAGTTATGTCTTCGTCATCATGATCCATATGAGATACATTCACACTCAAAACAGCGCATAATACCTATCAAATTTTCTAGTACTAAAGAATGATTTAAAAAGTCTGTCAACATACTGTCTACTGCATTAAATTTTTATCTAATAAATTTCATTCAATTTTACGAATTTGTTTTTTGAATTTTTGTTAGATTTTCGCATAAATGGATCACTGTGGGATAAGATGAAGGACTATTGAAGAAATTGGATTCACAGTGTGTGTGGTAAATAATATCTATTCGATGACCTTTGTTCCTAAAATAGACAAATGCAGCAATATATAATAATAGTAATAATAAATCGTCTTTATTTAGGGGGCGAAGTTTAGCATAATGCTACTCTGCCAAAAAAAAAGAAAAACTGAAAAAACAATACAAAAAACATAAATACATTTGATAAGTTAGAAGATTACAAATGTAGGTGTATATAAAATATGGTATATAACATCAGGATGTTTCAGTTTATTGTTGCATAACTTTAAGATTCGATAGACCTTTTAAAATTAATGCATAAAGTCTATATAAACATGGGTCGAAAAATGCGTGGCTTCCGAAATACAGGGTGTTTAAATTTACTTTATAAAATAGTTTTTTTTTTTAAATATTTTGAAAAATATTTGATGTATAACAGTGAAAATTGGTATACAAGGGTTTTTTGGTACGACAAAACGAACCATGGGCATAGTTTTACTGTAGCCGCTAGAGGGCGCTCTCTACTGTACCTGTAGTGTATTAAAATGATCGAAAAAATTTTCTTAGTGCAATTTTTTGCTTTTTGAATAAAAAAACTGATTCTTCGCACTTTTCAACATAAAAAAGCACTCCTGTGAGTTTTCGTTGTAGTTAACCGTTTTTGAGATATTTCGATTTTTAAGGTTCGATGCATTATTAATTATTTATGATACAATAACGTTAAAAAGTCAGTATCTCGATAATTTTTATAAGTAGGCTGAGCATGCAAATATTTTTGAAATTGAAAGCAGAATAAGGTTAAACGTCAATTAGTTGACAGTTAGTTTTGTTGTCTGTTGAAACCTGAAACGTTTTTTTGCAATTGTGAATGCACGAAATTTAGTTTCTTCTACCTGTTTTTTTTGTAAGTTTTATAAAAATGCCATTTTTATTCTCCAATCAAGAGTTAGCGGATATTCATTTTATGTATGGCTTTGTACATGGAAACGCAGCAGAAGCAGCCAGAGAATACGCACGAAGATTTCCAAACAGACGACATCCAACTCGCTCAGTATTTGTAAGAGTGCATCGCCAAATAATTGAAAATGGTTTTGGAAATCTCCAAAGGGATCAAAACATAAATGTTCGTTAGCGCAGATTTACCCGTATGATTCTGCGTGAGTTTGATAGACATCCGACCACAAGTGTTAGGAGAGTTTCTGGTGCCTTGGAAATTTCAGCAAGCCATGTTCACCGTGTTCTTAGAAATGACCATAGACGTCCTTACCATTTGCAACCTGTGAAAGGACTACAGCCAGGGGACAGAGAACGAAGAATCACATTTTGTCAGTGGATTCTTGATAGAACTGATAATAATAGGGAGTTTTTAAGTAATGTTTTATGGACCGATGAGTCATGCTTCACGAGACGTGGAGTGGTAAATTTTCATAATCAACATATTTGGTCGCATGAAAATCCGCATGCAGTTCGGCAAAGAAATTTTCAGCATGAATTTAGTGTGAACATGTGGATTGGTATCTACCGTAATCGACTATTTGGACCCTACCTTTTGCCTGCAAGGTTAAATGCTGCGACCTTCTTGGAATTTTTAAAGGCTGAACATGCAAATATGTGGGATGATGTTATGTTAGATTTAAGAAGATTGGCCTGGTTCCAGCTTGATGGTTGTCCAGCGCATTATTCGAGAAAAGTTAGAAAATTATCCAGAAAGATGCATCGGCCGTGGAGGACCTGTCGCCTGACCTCCACGATCCCCTGACCTAAATCCATTAGATTTCTTTGTGTGGGGATTTCTAAAAGAAAAAGTGTACCAGACTCCCATAACCACAAGAGATATGCTAATAGACAGAATCAGGAATGCATGTGATGAAATAAGGCCTTATTTGAATAATGCTATACCACGTTCGATCATTCGTAGATGTGAATTGTGTATTGAACAATTGGGTTTATATTTCGAGCAACTACTTTACATTTTGTATGTTTGTCCTAACTATCCAATAGCATTTTAGTTGTAAATAATTAATTTAATTTGTTAAAAATAATATTGGAAAATTAAACAAATTAATATTCTGTTTTTTTGTGTTTATTTGGAGTTAGAAATTATTGCCGTGTTTAAAAACACAATCTAAACGATCATCTTAATTACTTGTAATGCCCAAATCGAAAATGTAAAAAAAAACATTATTTTCCCATAAATAATTAAAAATGCATCTAACCTGAGAAATCGAAATATCTCAAAAACGGCTAACTATAACGAAAACGCACAGGAGAGCTTTTTTGCAGAAAAGTGCGAAGAATCAGTTTTTTTATTCAAAAAGCAAAAAATTGTACCAAGAAAATTTTTTCGGTAATTTTACTACACTACAGGTACATTAGAGAGCGCCCTCTAGCGGCTACAGTAAAACTATGCCCATGGTTCGTTTTGTCGTAGCAAAAAACCCTTGTATACCAATTTTCACTGTTATATATCAAATATTGTTCGAAATATTTAAAAAAACTATTTTAAAAAGTAAATTTAAACACCCTTGTATTTCGAAAGCCACGCATTTTTCGACCCATGTTTATATAGACTTTATGCGTTAATTTTAAATGTTCTATCGAATTTTAAAATTACGCAACAATAAACTGAAACACCCTGTATAAGTGAAGGCTATTCAATATTTCATGATTTAAAAGTCTAAAATTGTAACAGTCATACAAAACAAAGGAATGCTATATTGGAAATATTTTTGTGTGGGGTGACATATATTTTATCAACTAATTTATATACTTTTATTCAAAATAAATTTTTTCATATGTCTTTTAAATTCATCATACGAGAGCAATTTTGTGGATCGAGGTAGAGCATTGTAAAAATAATTGCGTTGTAGGTGAAGAATTTACGAAAGAATGATGTCCTGTGGAGGGGCATTGTGAGTGTTTCAGTGAATCGAATGTCCTAGAATCTATATTGCTTCTAGATATCAGCTTATTTCTCAAAAACGGCGGAATGGATGACAGAAAAAGCCTGTGGGTGTAAGTAACTAGGTGTAGCTCACACAGTTCATTTACTCTCAACCACTTCATGTCATTGAAAAAAGGGCTGATATGATCATATTTTTTCAAATTATTGATCAACCTACAACATGAGTTTTGGATTTTTTGGAGACGTGCTAGAGATATTGAGTCAAGAAATGGAAGATAAACTAAATCGCAATAACTAATTTTGGACATTACCAAAGATTCACACAAAATTGTTTTAGTTTTATATATAGTTTGGGCGGCTCATGATTTGATGAGCGTAGTGCATTTTGAAAAGTACGATGTTTATATCGTATAGATGCATGTATTTGCCAACCGCAATGCGTATGCTGGTGTTGCTATGTACATTTTTAAATAAATATTTCAAACCGCATTTAATCGCATCGTTTTTATTAGAGGTATTTTACAACTCTATTGACCACAAAAAATACACTCTACTGATCACAAATTTTATAAAAAAACTTCAAACGTTTGCCCGGCAAGATATTTCTCAATGATGCCAATTCGACGACTTTAGAGCCAATCACGACTTATTTGTATACTTCCCATGTATACAGGCGAGGAAAGTATTAGCGTCGCTTTCTTTTTCATAAAAAAATCACGCCATGCATTTCTGATGGAATATCGATCTGTCTGTCGGTTAGATTACCTGATGTGGTGAGCAGTCATATAAGGTAATGCACTTTTGAAAATTGGTTGGGTGGCGGCGAAAATAAGAATATCCCTAAACCACACTTTTGTCTAGTATAAAATAACTTATTCGCACAGTATAAAATGAGTACGTGAAAAAAAAAACTAGAGACACGCCAATACATGAGAGTCCCACAGGAAGGAATACTCCTTGTAGGAGGGTGGTGAATAGCATTAAATATAAAAGTAAGACTCAATAATGTAACATATCACATCCATGATACAAGCTATCTACATCAGGTAAATTGCACTGACAGTTCGTTAGAAAGGTCACAATCCGGTAAGAAGTCACATCCAGGTTACGCAATCACAATTCAAGTATACAATCACAAATAACGGAGTATTTTTTAAATCAATTTCTTGGTGTATCTCTATTCGAGGTGTAGATAGGAGCCACTTCATTAGCTCTTTTTTAAATCCATTCAAATTTCTTATACATTTGATTTCAGAAGAAATGATGTTAAACGATCTAGGAGCTAAGAAACAACATGATCTTGAAAACAAAGTTTGCTGTGGCATTGGTGCTCCAGCCAAGTCTTTTCTGTTTCTCGTTTGATAAGAATAAGTAACATAGCTCAATCAGTTTTTGTTTTTATATTGATCTGTTGCAAGGCTATAGTATCAGAATCCTCTTATATCAAAAAAAAACTCTTTCTGATTAGTGCATCAGATGAATTTGTTTTTGGTAGGTATTTATTAGTTTCAATATTTGTTTTTTTTATTATTTCGATTTAGAAATCCTTTGTTTACCGTAATCCCACACTGTTAAGCCGTAAATCAGATGACTTTCTATTAAGGCATAGAATATTAAGTTGTGAAAAAGTTAGATCTTGTTTTTGAAGTCTTATTTTATAAACCGAAAATCTGATTTTCCCAACCAAATAATCTATATACACATTCCACTTTATGTAAGAATCCAAATATACTAAGTGACATATAAATCCGAACACCCAGTTTAAATGGTTTTATTTTAATAAAATTTTGTATAAGTACTTAATGAAGCATAATAAGTAAATGATAAAAATTTCAAAATGATTGCACTGCTTTAAAGCTCTTTGACCTTTGTGTGTCCATTCCTGATCCCCGAGTTACCGTTGTCTGCACCACTCAAGGCGAGTACGTCGGTGTTCTCGAGTTAAAGGGAGGACCCAGTGTGGCCGGTATGAAAATAAGCCAAAACTTCTCATTCGTCGGTAAACACTTCGCGTGCCAATAGGTCTTCCGTGTTCTGCAAACCATTCATTTGCAATGGACCTGGTAGTGGAGAAACGGTCCCTTAAGGCCAATAATCTTAGGCAGCGACCTTCACGGTCTGTTGTTCTACGGCGGCGTCCAGTGCCCCTTGCTCTTTGTGTACGGCCTTCTCGAAGCCATGCCTGACAACACCTAACCACAGTGTCTACAGTTCTTTGCACTGTAACTGCAATTGCCCGAAAAGAAAGTCCAGCTTCCGGAAGTCCCACTATACGGCCCCTATCAAACTCACTAAGTTGACGAAATCGTACAGGTCTCCGTACTCTAGGCATCGTAACCGATCGTAAAGGATGTCAAGAACCAAAATCCGCCAACGTTGATTCTTTACTGCGGCTGAAATATTAATTTTTAGAGCGTTAGTGAATTAAAAAAAAAGCAGTATAAAAACCGGAATGTCCAACTGATAAGGCTGAACATTTTTTCACTTGTTATTTACAGTAAGATAAATACATTCACCAACTTTTATTAAAATAAAACCATTTAAACTGGGGGTTCGGATTTATATGTCACTTAGTATATATTAAGTTGTGAAAAAGTTAGATCTTGTTTTAGACGTCTTATTTTATAAACCAAAAATCTGATTTTCCCAAACAAATAATCTATATGCACATTCCACTTTATGTTAGAATCCAAATACTCGTATATGCCTAGATATTTAATGCTTTCTTTCCTTTTTATTTCTTTTGACGCATTCCCTAATATTTTCAGGAGATTATAGGCCAGTGATAACTTTGCATTTGACGATAATGGCACAAAATAAGTTTTTCCGTAATTTGTGACAAGATTTGACAGGTCTTTTTCACGCTCATAAAAGTATGGGGCTAAAGTTAAAAATTCCACGTCTTAACCTGATGAATAACGACACTGTCACCCGCAAAGCTGATTATTTTCTCTACCGTTGGCGCGTTGTATAGTTCACTTAAGTAGATATTAAATAGTAGAGGTCCTAACCTCGCCCTTATGGAATGGAATACTTAACATATAGAGGTTTACTACTACTGCTGTTTATATTTGCATATTGTATTCTGTGTCTTAAAAAGCTCACTCAACTCTTCATAAAACTGCTAGTAACTGGGAGTGGTTGACTGTATTAAAGGCCTTTTTTAGGTCTATAAAAATCCGAGGTATGGGATATTATAACCAACGTTTTCCTATATTTTAGAGAAAATCAGATTTATAGCATAATGCATATCTAAACCTTAACTGCTTATCTGACAAATATTTTTGAATAACATTGTTTAATGTTGTTTGAATTATCTTTTCTTCTATTTTTGCAATATTCGTATTTATATCGGTCTACAGCATGAAGTATCACTTTCTTCACCTGATGTGAATATGGGACTAATTACATCTTCTTTCAACCTCCTAGTAAATTGACCGGGATGTTATGCATTTAACGATGTTTGAGACCTCCTGATTATTTTTGGGAGTTCCGAGTCCTTTTTTTAAAAAAAATCACTCTCCGTTGTAACACGTTTCGATAATTCAAGGTGTGTTAAAAAGAATGTCGCATACAAATTATGGAATTAACTCAACTCTATTTTCCATCTGTAGTTCCTACCTATATTATTCTGGTGTTTGACCAATACTAACTACCAATAGACAAATCGGACATTAAGATGGATTCACATAACCTGATTATTATATACTTATGACGTACCTGGACTGCATGTATAGGTTTTGCGGGCATAAGGTAAGATTAGCACTCGCTATGTTTGAATGAGGCAAAATTGAACAATAATGTGGCAATCACACTACCGGTGCTTAAAAAGTGCTGCATCAAAAACTTGCTCCGTATTTTTGACTTCAAATTGTGGAAAATATTTTGTATGTATCTCGGACACAATAAGCGTTTATGTCCCTCCGTGTTTTAGATTCCACACCACGGGTCATAAACCTTCTCTTTACACCCTAATATATAGATAACCGTTAAATCGTAACACAGAGAGATTTATGACGAAAATATCTATAACATACAGACATGAATATTGAACAACAGCAGACGTAAAAAATATAGAACATGTTCCCTTAGTTATTATATGTATTTCTTCCAAGCATATTACAGCGAAATAAATTCTAATAATAGTAATGCACAGTCTGTCACATAGCCATTTTGCTTTCTTTGCGGATTTCTAGAAACTAAACACGGTAATGTTTACAAATCAGAATGTTTTTTGTTTGTTGAACTTCTGTCGAATATGCTAGCTGACTTGTCTGGGAGTTGAACAAAGTTTCGCCCTTTTCCGAAGAACTTCGGATAGGAAGTCTACTTTCTGAAGAGGAGACGAACCTTTTTTGTAATGGTTAGTAATGACCCGTACGTTGACCCCATATAAAAGCATTGATGTGTTCTTACAAGGTTAATTTATGATAGAATAAAAGTTTAGTATCAACACCGATAATTTATTACTTTCTTTAGTTAGGGAAAGCTCTAATAGCCAATCTCAAGTTAGAAAGCTCGACAAAGCTGTGATGTCAGACTTTCTCGGAAAACTAAAGCACCTTGATTACCCAACTCTGTTACCACCATAGTAGTACAAGGTGCGTCATCTATTACTTTTGTTCTATTTGAAAAATCAACACGCTTTTTACGAGATGAAATCGATTTTTTTTATTGATAAATGAAGGTTGGTTTATGCCATTTATGTATGAAAAATCAGTCATGTGACCATCGTGGCTTCGTTTACAGGCCAACATCCTAACATCAAAATTTTCAATGACTTTTCCCAGAATAATCGGGTCTATGGCCGCAATTTCAGTCCGAATATTGCGCTTTAGGTCTTGAATTGTCCGAAGACCATTCGCATACACTTTTCCTTTCAAAAATCCCCAAAGAAAATAGTCAAGAGGTGTTAAATCGCACGATCTCGGGGGCCAACTGACATCTGAATTTCGTGAAATTATGCGGTCTTGAAATTTCGTGTGCAATAAGGCGATTGTTTGACGAGATGTGTGAGCCATTGCTCAATCTTGTTGAAACAAAAGATCGTCGATACCAATACGATCCAATTGTGGCCACAAAAAGTCTGTGAACATGTCGCGATAACGTTCCCCGCTGACGGTAATGGCATCTTCAAAGAAGAATGGTCCAACGATGCCACCAGCCCATAATCCGCATCAAACAGTCACTTTTTCAGGATGGCGAGGTTGTTCATGATATTGGTGTGGATTTTCAGCCTCTCAGAATCTGCAATTTTGCTTATTTACGTACCCATTGAGGTCAATTATTGTGTTAGTTGGATTTTGTATGGATGAAGGTGTAAATCAATGTGTAAAATCCGGCGTAAAGTGGTCTCACTAATTCCCAATTGTTGCGAACGGTGCCTAGTCGAGGTGGTTGGAGCTTCTCGCACACTTTCGCTCACTGCGGCTATGTTTTCACGAGTACGAGCATGTTGATATGGTCTACGATCTTCAACTCAACCAGTTTCCTCAAAACGATTAACAATCCAACGAATTCCAGGCTCTGTAGGGCGTCCATGTCGGCCCAAAACTAGTGCCAAGTTTGCGAAAAGTATTTTTTTATATTTTGACCGTTTTTGTAATAAGTTTGGATAACGAAAATGCGTTGTTGTGTTGTAAACGAATCCATGACTATAAATGGCATGCCTTTGACAGTTCATTTATGCACACCACATGACTTTTGACTCGCATGGTAATACATAAACTTATAGGTAAAAAAAAGTAATAGATGGCGCACCCAGTAGTAATATTAGTAGTATTTTATTTGTGTTATACATAGTATAAGTGTCTACACACGTCAACTAGTGAATCAAATTTGAAATATAGACGAATGGGCGACAGTAAAACATACTAAGTGGCATATAAATCCGAACACCCAGTTTAAATGGTTTTATTTTAATAAAATTTTGTATAAGTACTTAATGAAGCATAATAAGTAAATGATAAAAATGATTGCACTGCTTTGAAGCCCTTTGACCTTTAATAATGTGTGGATGCACCCTGATGTGCTACGCATTCTCCAACGCGCCTAGGCATGCTTCTGATCAGGTGGTCAATGTCCTCCTGTGGTATCTCATTCCAGGCAACCACCAACTCCTCTCGAAGTGCTTCTAGAGTCTGAGGAGGACGTTGCAAATTGAGCAATCTTCTACCCATCATATCCCACACGTGCTCAATTGGGGATAAGTCGGGAGATCTTGGTGGCCATGGTAACAATGTGACATCATTATATTGAAAGAAGTCTATAGTGACTCTTGCAACATGTGGTCGGGCATTATCTTGTTGGAAAGTTGGATCTGCCAGGATGTTAAGATAGGGTAAAAGATGGGGTTCTAGAACTTCGTGGATATAACGCTGCGCGTTCATGTTACCTCTGATGAAGATTAAAGGTGACCTGGAACCATAAGCTATAGCACCCCAAACCATAAGTCCAACAGTGTGATGAACATGTCTTTCAACAAAAAACTGTGGATTCCTCCTTTCACCACGTCGCCTTCTAACCCTGGCACGACCATCGTGCATGCCTAAACAAAATCGAGACTCGTCACTAAAGACAATACTGTTCCATTCCTGATCCCAGAGTGACCGTTGTCTGCACCACTCAAGGCGATTACGTCGGTGTTCTCGAGTTAAAGGGAGGACCCAGTGTGGCCGGTATAAAAACAAGCCAAAACTTCTCATTCGTCGGTAAAGACTTCGCATGCCAATATGACTTCCGTGTTCTGCAAACCATTCATTTGCAATGGACCTGGTAGTGGAGAAACGGTCCCTTAAGGCCAATAATCTTAGGCGGCGATCTTCACGGTCTGTTGTTCTACGGTGGCGTCCAGTGCCCCTTGCTCTTTGCGTACGGCCTTCTCGAAGCCATGCCTGACAACACCTAACCACAGTGTCTACACTTCTTCGCACTCTAACTGCAATTGCCCGAAAAGAAAGTCCAGCTTCCCGAAGTCCCACTATACGGCCCCTATCAAACTCACTAAGTTGACGAAATCGTACAGGTCTCCGTACTTTAGCCATCGTAACCGATCGCAAAGGAGCGTTAGTGAATTAAAAAAAAGCAGTATAAAAACCGGAATGTCCAACTGATAAGGCTGAAAATTTTTTCACTTGTTATTTACAGTAAGATAAATACATTCACCAACTTTTATTAAAATAAAACCATTTAAACTGGGTGTTCGGATTTATATTTCACTTAGTATACATTTTGGATGAAGCTTGTTAGAGAAGTCAAAGTATGAAGTTATTAAGCTGTGAACTTGTCAGAGAGAGATTCGTTGAAGGAGTAGATGACTTTAGATAAAAGGCACTTTTTTGACCTTTAATAATGTGTGGATGCACCCTGATGTGCTACGCATTCTCCAACGCGCCTAGGCATGTTTCTGATCAGGTGGTCAATGTCCTCCTGTGGTATCTCATTCCAAGCAACCACCAACTCCTCTCGAAGTGCTTCTAGAGCCTGAGAAGGACGTTGCAAATTGAGCAATCTCCTACCCATCATATCCCACACGTGCTCAATTGGGGATAAGTCGGGAGATCTTGGTGGCCATGGTAACAATGTGACATCATTATGTTGAAAGAAGTCTATTGTGACTCTTGCAACATGTGGTCGGGCATTATCTTGTTGGAAAGTTGGATCTGCCAGGCTGTCAAGATAGGGTAAAAGATGGGGTTCTAGAACTTCGTGGATATAACGCTGCGCGTTCATGTTACCTCTGATGAAGATTAAAGGTGACCTGAAACCATAAGCTAGAGCACCCCAAACCATAACTCCAACAGTGTGATGAACATGTCTTTCAACAAAAAACTGTGGATTCCTCCTTTCACCACATCGCCTTCTAACCCTGGCACGACCATCGTGCATGCCTAAACAAAATCGAGACTTGTCACTGAAGACAATACTGTTCCATTCCTGATCCCAGAGTGACCGTTGTCTGCACCACTCAAGGCGATTACGTCGGTGTTCTCGAGTCAAAGAGAGGACCCAGTGTGGCCGTAATGAAACAAGCCAAAACTTCTCATTCGTCGGTAAACACTTCGCATGCCAATAGGTCTTCCGTGTTCTGCAAACCATTCATTTGCAATGGACCTGGTAGTGGAGAAACGGTCCCTTAATGCCAATAATCTTAGGCGGCGATCTTCACGGTCTGTTGTTCTACGGCGGCGTCCAGTGCCCCTTGCTCTTTGCGTACGGCCTTCTCGAAGCCATGCCTGACAACACCTAACCACAGTGTCTACACTTCTTTGCACTCTAACTGCAATTGCCCGAAAAGAAAGTCCAGCTTCCCGAAGTCCCACTATACGGCACCTATCAAACTCACTAAGTTGACGAAATCGTACAGGTCTCCGTACTCTAGGCATCGTAACCGATCGTAAAGGATGTCAAGAACCAAAATCCGCCAACGTTGATTCTTTACTGCGGCTGAAATATTCATTTTTAGAGCGTTAGTGAATTAAAAAAAACAGTATAAAAACCAGAATGTCCAACTGATAAGGCTGAAAATTTTTTCACTTGTTATTTACAGTAAGATAAATACATTCACCAACTTTTATTAAAATAAAACCATTTAAACTGGGTGTTCGGATTTATATGTCACTTAGTATATATTAAACGTATTTCGCTAGAATTGGCGATGTCAGTTTTGCAGCTAGTCTCTTTTGAGGACTCGTAGCTTGATTTGAAAGTATATTAAAAACACATAATAACCCCATCACAATTTCCTCAAATATTGTGACACCAGCATGCTTAAAATGCAAATATTTGTTCCCCACCAGCTTCATGAAGTTACAGTACTCTTCTGCCGTCTTGGTTGTTTTTGTTCGTCGATAAACAAATCTGGGATCCACCAACGCACCACCGCACTCCTACACACATTTCCTCGTGTGTTGACTTACCCAGTGACAATTTTATGCTGCCACCTCTTCCTCTCTTCACAAATATCCACCGAAATGATGTTTCCGTGATAGCTGCCTATATAACCCCGATAAATCCTCCCCTACGTCGAGTTTGATTCGCCGCAAACCCGCAAATGTATGCGTGATAATCAGCCGACGATTCAGAGAGCAAGTGATCGCACCACATAGTGACTGTAAAGGTAGTTTTGCTATCGATGTGTTTACACTTTTTCAACGACTCTTTCGGGGGGAAAAAGTGCTGAATTGACTAAAAGTTTCTGTAGTTGCTGTCAGACAGGACAAATAATTTAAACGTGATAGCACTGGGAGCGGCAGCATAACCTCCTTACTTCAAAACATTATAAAATGCATGTATGAATCAGATCATTTTTATTTATTGAAGTTTTGTTTTACGTTATTTTGAAGATGAAATCAGATAGGTGACGTCCGAAAGCTGAGTAAACCGTTTGCCATCACTCCTTCCAGTATATAAGGCGTTCTGTTGGCAATTTCTTCCTGGATGTTGGTCTTCAAATTTTGTAGGGCCCTTGAATGGTTTACGTAAACACGGAATTTCTTGAAACTCCATAGAAAAAACCTCTAGCCGCCAAATCGGGACAGCAGGCCGGTCACTCTAAATCGCCCCTAATTCAGTTGAAGCGCACTGGAAAGTGTTTGTTTATTTATATAATTAATAAACAAGTTAGGGACATCATACAGATAAAATCTCCAAAATGGACTTCCATTCTAAGCTGTACGCACTATTATTTAAAATCTACATATACAGAGTGTAAACTTTATGATAGTCATTATTTAAATGGGTGATAGAGGGGGTTAAAAGGAGCAAACAGTTTCATAAAACATGGGGGTCAAAACGGCATTTTTTTAGAGAAAGTAAAATAAAATCACCGCTGCAATGCCAGACGCAAATTACGACGGAGCGCAGTGTAAATAAAGATGGAGTTTGTTATCTTTGGCTCTTAGGTATTATTTCATTATTTGACAATGTACTCGTAAAATGCAAACAATTAAAAAAATGGACTTGCCACTAACTGTCTCAGCGCTTCACCTGGTGTGTGATAGTTTATTGAAAGTATTAAAAAATCCGCTTATAAATAGGGAACACAATTTTGATGCCTACATTGTTTTTCTTTTTGAAACCCACACTGCACCTTTTTGTATTCAAAGAAGGTGTTCAAAATGTCGTCCTCCACACAAGCTTCATTACGACGAACCCAGTTTCTTCTTACTCTAGGTCCTCGAAGTTGTCCATTTATGATTTCAGCCGCATTCAATTTTTTTTCGCGAAGTTGTACTTCAGTTGTTATTGGACCAGCCCCATAAACCATCCCTTTAAGTTCTCCCCAATACCAGAAATCCATTGAATTGAGGTCAGGAGATCTTGCTGGTCATTTTCGAGGATCAGGAGCATTTCGACCGATCCAGCGATTTGGATAATGTTCATTCAAATACTGAATGACGCCTTTAAAAATGTGTGGTGGTGCCCCGTTATGAAGAAACCACAGATTCTGTCTCCATTTTACTGGCATGTTGTCTAAAGTCTGTTCCAAAAGTTCTGGTAGGTTATTGGCTAGAAAGCTAAGGGTATCCTTTTCCTGACAACTTTGGGGGTAACTCGAAAGGGCCAATTACATGATCGTCAAGAATACCCACCCAAATATTTATTTTAAAACGTTGTTGGAAATGACCTTTATGCATGGTATGAGGATTTTCTTGAGCCCACGTGTGAGTATTATGGAAATTTAATATCCCGTCTCGCGTAAAAGTACATTCGTCCGTCGCTAGAATGTTTTTAAAAAAATCCGGGTTTTCAATGTTTTTGTGCAAAAACCACTGACAGAATGCTAGTCTGCGAGGATAGTCTTCTGGTAACAAGGCCTGCACTCGTTGTACATGGTAGGGATAAAGCAAATTTTCCCGTAGGATTCTATGGACTATGGTATGCGATAGTCCTACGCGGCGGCCTAATGCCCGAGTGCTGATATCTGCATTGATTGCTACGATATTTACAATTTGTTCCTCCTGCTCTACAGTAACCTGTCTTTCACGAGTGCGTCTATTAGAGGGCTGAACACTTCCTGTATTCCGAAGTCTTTGGTACACTTGCACAAATGTCCTTCTGTCTGGGTGTACCCGTTGCCGAAATCTGTCGGGATAAATTGTAGCTGCAAGATTTGAATTCTGACGAGCTTCACCGTAAACTAACAACATGTCGGCGAACTCTTGTAAATAAACACGACGACGTACGCGAACAATAACTAATCACTGTTACTGTTTGCGATCGATTGCAGATTCGATAAGAGTGATGAATGACCGACGCGCTGTTGTCATGTGTGTTTTAAATATTTAATTTAATGAAACTTACTTACTGACTACAAATGTTGGCTTAACTTAGAAAAACTTAATGCCATGTATTTGTTAACTACCCAATTTGAAAACGTTTTAGATTAGATTATAAAAATTAGTAAGATTATGGTCGATATAAAGCACTTAAAGTTGTAAACTATAAAGCCATTTAGACAAAAATCTATTGACTTTTGGACCAATTACCCACTTCAATACTGACTACCATAACGTTTACACCCTGTATATATATATATATATATATAACACAATGGTATAATATTCAATTTAGTAATGAGAAACAGAAAACGGGAACACAGCTTACTCGGGAGTGACCGACGTTATCTTTTTTAAGCGATTTTTGTTTCTTTTTTTTTGTTCCTTTTCTCCGCCATCACTACACCGATTTCCAAAAACTTCAAGGATTTTCCATCCTTGAAATAGTAGTAACCTTGTGTGAAAATTTTTCGCGGTTACAATTCTTCCTCGCCATTTTTGACATAGAAAGTAAAAGGAACTTATGGTTCCGCACCTTGCATTACTGTTATTCCTAGCAGAAAGCAGTATTAATAGATCTGATTGTAGCCAACAGGGAACTAATTAGCAGTATTTCACGAGATAACTACATAATTTTTTTATTACTATTCTCAAGGCATATGCTTTGCGTTTAAAAGCTGTATTGTTTATTAGGATTGAAAACCGATCATGATTTTTATTTGTCAACATTCAAAAGATAATCCGACATGCTAGGAGCGGACAACAAATTCATCATAATTTTACAAAATGTATTTATTTTATAATGGCTCAAAATTAATATGGAGATACGCGGCCCACTCACAGAATATGATGCATTGCCAATATGGCCTGCAAATTCCTTTAAGTCGACTACCCCAGATATACACAATTCAGGGCATTGTATATAAAGTAACAACAATAAGAAGTATCTTTTGTGGCAATTGCATGGAAGAGAAAAACTCTTAATGAAGGCAACTGTGCTTCCAACGCAACGCTGTCATCAGTTCATAAAGGATTATGTTCGGGACAAGTTAGCCCCTCTCAGTTACGCACATGTATGATAAAGAAATTGTCAAGTCATCTAAACATGCTCATACAGTTAGGCTGATAAAACATGATATAACTCAAAAGCAAGCACAATTTGATGCAAATAGATGTTTGTGACATAACCTCAAAATAGAGCACTGACATGGAAAAATAGAAAACTATGACAATCAAGGAGGCCATAAAGGCGCCCTACAATTGTAGGGACGACTGACGATACGGGCCTTATTAATCCGATGAAAGCTTTCTCTGCTGCAGCGACAGTCAACCAGTCGCGATAGCCAGTTAGCGACATCGATGAAGATATCCAGTGGAGCGACAAAGTCAAATATCTGGGGATCATATTTGACAAGTCCCTCACACTGGGTAGACACAGTCGGATGCCGCTAACGACCAAGCTACGGCTGATCAAGGCCATCTCCAGACCTCAGCTCGCTTACGCCTCCGCGGTCTGGAGTGGTACGCTGCTCCCAGCTACCGCAAGCGACTTGCTGCTCTAGAGATGAAGCTTTTCCGGATCGCCACCAGTGCACCATCCTACGTAAGAAGCTCAACCTTGCGTAGAGGCCTCGCAACCGCAGAACTAGGTACCCTAGACCAAGGTCCCAGTTGGCACCCGCTAACTGGAACCTTGACTAGGAGACTAGGAGAACTCCCCCCCCCCCCCACGGCGTGGAAACAGAGGACGAGGACCAGGATGACCACGACCAGATCCCATCAGGACCAGGAACCACCAGGACCAGGACAGGACCGACCAGGACCAACCAGGACCAGGACCCATCAGGACCAGGTAACATACTGGTAGTAGAGGACTTGAAACTCCTGATTTTTCGAAAACAAGGGTTTCAAGAGAACATAGCAAACCTATATCGATGCTCGCTTAACGACATCGATAGAACTGTGCGAGGTAAAGGGAACCAACCCGGCGTTCCCAGAGACTGAAACACATGAGGAGACGTTGTAGCGGACCGCAGGTCACGCACAACACATGGCCTACCGAGACGCTGATGAGTCGGGCCACGCGGAGGTTAGGGTTTAGTGGGTGTTAGGTGGTCTCCTCAAGACAACCTGGAGTCCCACACACGCCGTAGCTCGGGCTATGGTATGGTGCATAGACGCATTCCCCCCTCACAAAAAAAATGACACATTCACATCTTATATGAGGTAGCTGAACCATGGAACCTTAACTACTTGCCTACTACTACCTACACCTTTATTTACTAGATCAATGAAGGAAACAATTATTGAGTAACATTTAGTTTCGTTATGTAACCTATACAACATTTTTAATAGTTAATCATTATTTATTGTATTGCCGCCGCGCCAATAACGCCTTTTCAAGAATTAACTTTCTAAAGAGCCTGGCCTTTCATGATCCAGCCAGCTAATACAGAAATATTTCGAAATTTACAACAAAACATATATGAAATGTTCACGTAAAATATCACTCCAAATTCATATGGGTGATATAGGCATATAGCGCTCGGTTATCGAATTACTGCTGGACGTAAAATATTCGTATGAAAAACGACAATAATTGTTCATTTCATAATGTAGTAGCAGAGTTTGAAATGTTCATTACGCTTTGACGATTTGTTTCTATGCTTTTTATTATATGTTTTTATATCCGTTCACTGAGGCAGCATTTTTGGAACTAATCAACAAAAAAGAACGTATTAAAATATGTCGTTCATCCTCTCATATTTTCAGTAAGCCTCTTTTTCTGTTGTATAAAAACCGGTAAGATCACCCCAATATATAAAAAGGTAATCCCTCAACAATTTACAATTATAGACCAATTAATGTACCTCCTTGCTTTTTTAAAATTTTGGAATATTGTTTCCTAGACAGACTCTCGGTATTTTTGGACGAAAATGCATACTTTTTAAGAATCAGCGTGGCTTTAGAGCTGGAAGATCCAGAATTACAGCAATACATACACTCTTTTCTCGAAGCAACAATTTGTTGGGTCGAGGCGGGTATGTTCCTTGTCGGGATATTCTGCGATCTCAGCAGGACATTCGACTGTGTCGATCACATCATCTTGCTTGACAAACTCTTCCACCTAGGAGTATTTGAATCTGCCTAGAACTAGCTAGAGTCATTTCTCAGATGTCGGAAGCAGTATGTGTCTATAGCACAAGTAAAAATAATAATAATAATAATAATAATAATATCTAATGTTTATTTGTACACTGCATTTCGTCGTAATCTGCGTCTGGCATTGCGGCGTTGTCAGATTTTATTTTACTTTAAAGTCGCTTTTCTCTAAAAAATGCCCAGTGGGGTAGTGGTTAGCGCTGTGTGTCTAGACGCCGTGAGTTGCGCGGGTTCGAATCTCACCCCAGGAGTTTTTACCTTGGCTATGGATGTTGTGATTCTCCGTAATACTCCAGAGCATAGGTACTTTTTTCTTACAAAAAGTGCAACAGATTTTGTTTATTAACATCGTTAGAATACTACTTTGTTACCACAAATTTTGATTGGCGTCATTATATGGCTGGCGCTTTAGCCGTCATTTTGATAATTAACATTCAAACTATCAGTCCTACATGGACTGCAATTTTTTTATACAGTTAAAGCCTTCATCATTTAGGTCTATACAATTTTACCGTCATTCAAAGGTAATTACATTTTGGCTCATAACTGTTAAGTTACTGTTCTCGGAGTAGAAGGAGTGAAGATTAAAAATTCGTATCAAAATATTCGCGTGGCATGTTTCGCACGCTATATACGCTGTTAACGTGTCAACATACAACATTAATTCATTTGGGGATAACTTAGTTTGTTCCCAGAATCTGCGTCGATTCACGAGGTGTGTGCGTGAGTGTGTGTGCCAGGTCAAGTCCCCGGTGGCCTGGACTCCGACTAGCCGAGATGAACAGCTCTTTGGTAGAACATGGCCATCCAATGTAACCACTTCTTGTTAGTCTGTCCTCTCCACCTCACCAGCGGGTATCGGCTTGGCACTTTGAATTCCTCCATGTAGAGTGCTGTCATGAGTAAAGATGTGGATCGGATTGCTCCTACAGGAAAGGAGGTCGTCAATATGTATTAGAAATAATGTCGGAGCCGAAATCGTTCCCTTGGGAGCACCCGCGTTGACGTTGTTAGATGAAGAGGAGAATCCGTCAATTACGAAGGATATCTTGAGGCCAGAGCCACCCACAGGATGGAAGTATGTATACGAGGGTAGCACGCCACCGCTGGTCTAAAGCTTTCAGGATATCAGGAGCAACGACCATACGACTTTTTTTAGCAGGAGAAAGGTTTGATAGCCACTCTCAGACAGAAAAACTCGATAGTATGACTGGATGAGCTTATTCCTTAGTTGCGTGACGTAAGATAGAATTTTCAAGATACTCAAGAAGTCTTCGATTTATGCACCTCTCCTCCACCTTTCTTATAAGCAGAGCTGAGGGCCAAAAGTTGTAAGGGCAGGTCTTAGATCCTAATTTCAGGTTGGGCTAGATATGAGCCCAGTTACAGTTTTCTGGAAAAGCACTGGATTCGTAAGATATTTGGAACAAACGCGAAAGAACTGTAGCAACTTCAGCAGCACATTTCTTCAGTACAATACCAGGAATCGGGTCTGGATCAGAAGCTGTTAATGTCGAGCAAGAAGAGCACCAGTTTTGCGGTCTTGTGCCTGAGGTTTCTTCACGCATAGTGTAGGAAACAGAAAGTTCGACTGCCATAGAGCTCCAATATTACCCTGAGCCTAATTTTTTCATCATGCTGGTCTTTGGCATTGCGTACCGCTTCGTTATATTTGTTTCTAGACTAGACATCAGGTAGTCTGTTTTCGACAGTGGGGTTTTGTAAGAAGGTTCTGTGAGTTTTGTGCTTTTACCGACGAGCAATTTCGCACGATTTGTTGAATTGGTCTGGTTTTGCCACTTTGACTGTTTGCTCCATCTCAACGTGGATAATTTCAGTTTCAGATAATTCCGAAAACATTATCACATGTACTTTTTGTAGAATTTTGATATTCCCCAATACCTAGAGCCTAAAGGTGGTTAGACGATGACTAATGGTCGAGCGTCGAGATACACCCGTGAATAGCTGAGGTGGGGCCAGAATGTGTGCAGGTCACATGCAAATGTGTTCCCTCGCGAGAATCCTTGTGAGGTCCCCCTTTTCTCCCTCTATCCCTCTACCGGTATTGTATTTAGTTTATAAACTATGTGTACAACTGTACACCCGTCCGTGTTAGATATTACAGTTTCCATATCATTACTTTGAGCATAACAGTCAGTTTCCAGATCACAGTCCATTAAGGCGGCTCCGACGCAGTGAGTTTCAAGCCATTTACAAGGATTCAGCTGCTTTAAAACTGACGCTCTATTTTTCAACATTTTTGAATGAAATTCATACAGTATGTTGAGAAGATAATTGCCCAGGGGGCTATAGGAACACTTTTTGAAATTTTGTTTTTGCACAAGGTTTATGATGGGTTGAAGTGCGCAGTTTTTTTGTTCTACTTCGCGATTTTTTTATCAAGAACCTAGTGAAAAAAATAAAAAAAGTGGCTCTATAGCTCCCTGTGGGGTTTTGTTCTCAGCATACTGTGAAAATTTCATCCAAAAATATCAAATCGTCAATTCCGAAGCGCGCAAACCTCTACAAATCGTATTTTGGACGAATTTTGTTTACTGTTTCGTGCTGCCAACCCAAGCGTTGCGGCGCAATGTACGGACTAAGAATGGACGTATTCAGATAATTTGGTGGCCTTTTTCATATAATATCGCGTAGATAAGTCGTTCTGCAAATAGGTGCTCATAATCGCGATCGCTGATACTGCTCGATTTTAAAGCCGTTTTCCTTCCCACGCCATTGACGAGAAAGAATTGTAATCGCGAAAAAAATCTAAAATGAGATGTTATGTTTTTTTAAGTCATATGCCATCTACATCACGAAAAACTGTATGACTCATCATCAACTTTCAAATTACCGCTCGGATTTTTATGAAATTTCCACACGGGGTTACTAGTATGCCAAAGCTTTTTAGTTTTAGTCCAGTGATAAAGGTGCTATAGGCAAAAAAGAAAAAGTAACAATTGCTGAAACTCCGTTTTTGACGTTTCAGGGGTTCCTAATCATTGACATAAAAAAATGGTACTGCTTTAAAAGGGGGGTTGAAATCAGTGAAACACGTTCTATTATTAAGAAGTTTCTGATCCCAGTAATTACAGGAAATTTAAGTAACGAAAGTCCGACGAATAATGTGCTCACGATTTGAAAAAATCGGTACCTGCTCTATAGGTTTGACACCAAGAGCCAACAGAACTATCTGCAACTGCCGACAGTAGGAAAGAATAAATTCGGATATCACTCCAGTCAAGTATAGGGGAATTTAGCGTGGAACTTTAAAATTATCGATATGTCAAGGAAATGTTTTTGAGAACGATAATTTGGTAGATTTTATACCTGCATTTTCATTTGAATTTCATGACCCGTGAAATGTACCCATTTCGCCGTTACCTTCAATTTGTGTTCTGCAGTTTGTGATGTTTTTCTGGATATAAGCAGGACATAATTGCCTAGGGTGCTATCAGAGCTTTTTACAAAATTTTGTCTTTGCGCAAGAATTATGGTGGGTTGAAATGCTCAACTTGTGCTCAACTTCTTGATATTTTAAAAAGATCCTAGTGGATAAAATCGAAAAAAGTGGATCGCTGGCACCCCGTGGACTTTGTTTTAGCGCGCTGCAAGAGTTTCATTTAGAAATACTTAACAAAAATGAAACGTAGGCTGTGAAGTGCAAATCGGTTTTTGGACGAAATTAATCTACTGTTTCGTCTTGCCAGTTCAAGCGACGCGACGGTGCGTTCCGACTAAGAAAAAATGTATTTAAATAATTTTATATCTTTCCTAAAATAAATTCAAGAACTCAAATTCAAATTCGTTTATTCATGTCAATGAACACAATTATGTTTACCAAGGTCATGTGGTAGATGGTAACAATTAAACGAGGGTCAAAAAAATATCATATTCCGTCAAAATAAGAGGAAACAGATATGTAGTTTTTGCAAAGCAATAAACAGGTAGGCTTGTACCTGTATTAAGTACATGTCTTGTCAACTGTAATAGGTAGATGTAGGTGATGCTGCCAGAAATGGATGTGTGCGATCAATAAACAAACCACAAGATTGAACTGCCGTGTCCCATAATTTTTGTATTGCCTTTTTTTATTGCCTCACTAGAAAACTCTGTTGGGTATATGATGGTGATTACTAGAACTTTACAGCTTGCTGTCTGTCTTCTTGTACAAACTTCACCAAATCGAGACGCTGTTAACCTCATCCTCTGATTAAGACGCCACAAAGTACAGTCCTGGTGACTTGTTCGATCTGCAAAATCTCGTCGTCACTTTTTCTAAGTTTCCCTAAAAATTCTTGCTTAGCAACCTCCAAATCAATATCGTTCATGTCAGGTTTTAGACAGAATTCTTTTCAAGATTCTTGCGTTTGATTCTTTGTTCCATCTTAGTGATATGCGAGGTTGGACTAAGCTTAGAACGCAAATTTATTTGGACCACCTAGACAAGCCGCTCGGTATTGTGGCTCCACACTATTGTTGTCCGCATCATGAATTAAACTCACTGCTTTCGTAATTAAAATTGTCGCATATGACCTTTTATTGTCCATTATTATCAACCTTGATAAAAAAAGGCACTCAAGAACAATCACACCAACAAGAGTACAGCACAACAATTCAACAACATAATATCGACGAACAGTAACAAGGGTAGAACAATACTAAATGATCACTTGCTGAGTATCAAAATAGGAAACGATTTAAAGGCTAGATCGCTAATCGAAATCCGACTCTGTTATAATACAAATTTACATCGGTACGCACTCGCAGTCATCCTTGCCTCTTTTAAAGTAGCGCCGACGAGCGTCTAAGGCCAGCCTACTCTCGTTTCCTTCTCACCCCCCGTTACCTCAGCAGATGGTGCTCGTGATTGTAGGAGCCCCGTTAAAATGACAATGTCTTCAAACTTATTTATGTATATGCTACTGAAGCAATTGCATGCTGAGCTGCTATTGAAAAGTTTCGGACACCGGTCGTTACGTGTTACGACTTCTTTAGAAAATTTCTAATAGCAAACAATGGCTGCGACTCTCTACTGATATACAAAGACAACAAAGGTTGTACCTACTACTACCTCTTTTCACTGTCTACGGTAACTATACACCACGTGAATTCATAGGTTACAGGCACAAAAAATCTCTCAAATGCTAAAATATTTACCTACTTTTTTAAATCGTGAGAAGTAAAGTTTACGCCCAAAAACTCACTACGATCAGGAGTCTGTTGTCAATAACATTTTAGCGCAGAAGTGATTAATAAAATCGATCATTGATTAAAAAGTAAACGCTACAAGTCTGGGTCAGACCAACCTTGCAACAGAGCAAGCATTCACAGACAACAATTAGAGTTATTTCGCATTTGCCCCTAATTATTCACCTTAGGCGGAGCACATATTTGATTTCTCGCAAGGAATAGCATGAGATTCACCCAATGTCAAAGCATAATGAAAGGATACATGAACGTCATAATGTGATCACTCACTCCTTTTCATCTTCAGTTTCCCTTGAACTTTTTTCATTCGAGTTGATTCGGCGTTTACAGGCTTCTCAGTCAAAAACTACCACCGAATTCTGTAAATTTAACTTTGGAAGAAGCATGTCTCACGTTCACCCTTCCGTGCGTGTCGAAAATGAAAGAGAACACGAACAGTGTTTTTCCAGTTGTGCTGAAACTACTGAACTAATTTTGTAAGCTAGGTGTAAACCAGGCTAGTTCAGATTTCAAAGTGTACACATCGTTACTACTAGCACAAGCATCGTTGTCCATTTTAACAATGTGTACAAACTAATCCACGTATATGCGATCGAAGCAATAGCATTCTGCGCTATTAAAAAGTTCCGAACAACTTATTTGCGATGGCTGTCAAGCGTCCCCAAGAACCGGTCGTTAGGTGTTGCGGTTGTCGGATTTCTTTAGAAAATTCTCAGTATCAAACAGACCTCACCGCGGGGACTTATCCTTCGGTATCCAACTTTGCTTTCTTCTCTTTCGATCTTTAGGGCGTGTAGGAAAGTACAAACAAGTTGTGAAGGTTGTTTGCGAGCGTGTATACTCTGTACGTAATATTTTGCTCCAAGGTATTTCTTCCGAAATAATGCACGTTGAGTTATGATGGATATATCCCTAACAACGTAGCACGTTATGAAAAATTTTAGTAAGAAAGTACGGAGCTTCGCTGCACGGCACATACGGCATTTCCCATGTAATGATGGAATACGCAAACATGCAGTAAAAGCACAACTTACATACACCACGCCTGGTGTAAAAGCATAGATTAACTGGATTTTCGAACTACGATTATCTTCATGCCCTAGTCGTACTATCCAAGTTCATCTGTGCTTAGTACATTTGCAAGAATATTAGGTGCACTATCGCCATTTTCAAAGTAATATGTGCTTTATAACACAAGGAGTAAGATAGCAGAGATAATTTGTCACGTGCTAAAATCACATAACCTTTTTTCTTACTATTTTGATCACTTACCAGTAATTTGAATTCCTCTTTATTGATTATGCAGGGTGACTTTGAAGTTGAGTCATTAATTTTCAGATAATGACTGTAGAAGGAAGATAAACCAAAATATGTGTGTAAAAATAAAAATAAAAGTTAAAAAAAATGTTACCTTGTTTTATAAAGTATCCTCCCGACAAGTATTTCATTGCGGACCTATATTTGATCGTGCGGTCTTGGAGCACCGGCATGCCCTCCCCTGTGAGGTTTTAAGTTACCTGATTCACGAGCCCTTTGTACTACATTAACAAAGGCACAAGGGGTTGGTTGTACTCGATTGGGAAACCGATCCGCATAAAGACTAACCCCCCCCCCACCCCTACGTAAATAAGAATCATGTCCACAAGTTCAGCATTTTCGTAAACATGTGCATTTTTAATTTCGTTTAAGCCACGCAACAAACACCACTATTCACTCACGCGTTACCGACTGACACATTGACGGAAAACAACTGAATAAAATTGTACATTGTAGTAAAAACATCGTTTCAAATTCTTTCGCTTTTTTGTTTCCGATGCGATTAATGGATAAGGCGGATTATATCCGTTGTTGCCAAACACGAGCACATAATATTATTATTGAGACAGGGCGGTACTCAAACTTCTAAAGGGCTATAACTTTGTTACTTTAATTTTACCAGAAAAATGTTAAAGGAAAAAAGCATTTCTTTTGATCAGATCTACTCACTGTTAAAATAAATGACTCAACTTCGAAGTCACCCTGTAGAGTACCGATTCCATTCCTAGGCCAAACCCTTTTTAATGATTTTCTTTTGGTAAATTTCATAGTTTATTGATTGTATAATTTCACACTAATGTTACAGTATTATTAACGAAATTTCCTCATAAAATATGTAGGTGCCTCGTAGAGTTGGTTCTGCCCATTGGCAACCAGCGCCACCTTATGATTTCTTTACGTACTAGCCGTATAGGAATATTTGTTCCCATCAAGATACCTTCTTTTAAAATATGATTTCCTATCAAGATGCCTTCTTTACCTATCGAGATACCTTTTTTAATATCAAGGTACCAGGTTTTAAGAACTTGCGTGTACAGACACATTTTTATTTTCTTTCTGCTGAGGTTTGGTTGTGTGCGGGCATCGTTTCGTTAACTTCCAGATTCTGAGATTTAGCCCCCAAACACCAGATTATGGAGTAGCATCCTTTATTTTGTACCATTACGCTTAGTTGTTTTAGTATGGGTGCTACCCCGTCCATTTTCTAATGGGATTTTAACCTTCAGCGGTATCTGCTTGCTTTTAGTGGAAAGGCATTGCAGAGAACCACTATTCACACTCCTCCAGCTTTGTTTTGTAGCTGCCTTATAGCTGTTTCGCTGCCGATTTTGCTGGAAGCCACCCCTTACCCTTGACAAAAAACCCTGATGTGAATAGGTAAAATATCATTTTAAGTATTTTATACATATTGATTAATTATTGCTGACTGAAATTCTTAGAGTGTACTTGATTTTGTTTGGCATGTTACGTATTCAAATATAGGCAGTGTCTACATGTCACCTTTTATTAGGCATTACATTACGTTGATCATTATTTTGATTTTTGAGCTGCCATAACTTTATTTTAAAACAAGTGATTAATTTTCTGAGGGTATATCACCGTGTATTTTTATCTTTTCTTGCCCTTGCTTTACTTTTCTTGTAATAGATAATGTACATGTTTTTCTTCAAGTTTGAGTATGAGAATGAGTAGTTTTGTCTCTGACCGAGAATAGATCTTTAAGCAGTATTTCTCTCTCTAGGGTTTTTTATGCCGTAACTTTTGGAAAACGAGGCAAGCGGCCCCTATTATCCAGATAAGTTTATTCGTTAAAATATTTGTAAAACCTATAGTTGTAAAGCTTTCGTACATGGTAAACGTTTTGCAGAGCTAATTATCACGGTCTAATAATTTTATGGTCATGTAGTTTTTAATAACACCCTTTCTTTCAACTTGCACTCCAGTGGTGGAGCATATGTGCTGCTTATTTTGATAATATATTGTGATTCTTTTTTAAATTTCTTGTTTTATTTGACTCTCCGTATACAATTATACTAAGTGACATATACATCCGAATACCCAGTTTAAATAAGTACTTAATGAAGCATAATAAGTAAATGATAAAAATTTCAAAATGATTGCACTGCTTTAAAGCCCTTTGACCTTTAATAATGTGTGGATGCACCCTGATGTGCTACGCATTCTCCAACGCGCCTAGGCATGCTTCTGATCAGGTGGTCAATGTCGTCTTGTGGTATCTCATTCCAGGCAACCACCAACTCCTCTCGAAGTGCTTCTAGAGTCTGAGGAGGACGTTGCAAATTGAGCAATCTCCTACCCATCATATCCCAC
This sequence comes from Acanthoscelides obtectus, assembly GCA_963669975.1. Taxonomy (NCBI): domain Eukaryota; kingdom Metazoa; phylum Arthropoda; class Insecta; order Coleoptera; family Chrysomelidae; genus Acanthoscelides; species Acanthoscelides obtectus. The sequence goes on along the minus strand of CAVLJG010000010.1, from coordinate 25,391,712 downwards.
ACGTGCTCAATTGGGGATAAGTCGGGAGATCTTGGTGGCCATGGTAACAATGTGACATCATTATGTTGAAAGAAGTCTATTGTGACTCTTGCAACATGTGGTCGGGCATTATCTTGTTGGAAAGTTGGATCTGTCAAGATAGGGTAAAAGATGGGGATTTAGAACTTCGTGGATATAACGCTGCGCGTTCATGTTACCTCTGATGAAGAAATTAAAGGTGGCCTGGAACCATAAGCTATAGCACCCCAAACCATAACTCCAACAGTGTAATGAACATGTCTTTCAACAAAAAACTGTGGATTCCTCCTTTCACCACGTCGCCTTCTAACCCTGGCACGACCATCGTGCATGCCTGAACAAAATCGAGACTTGTCACTAAAGACAATACTGTTCCATTCCTGACCCCAGAGTGACCGTTGTCTGCACCACTCAAGGCGATTACGTCGGTGTTCTCGAGTTAAAGGGAGGACCCAGTGTGGCTGGTATGAAAACAAGCCAAAACTCCTCATTCGTCGGTATACACTTCGCATGCGAATAGGTCTTCCGTGTTCTGCAAACCATTCATTTGCAATGGACCTGGTAGTGGAGAAACGGTCCCTTAAGGCCAATAATCTTAGGCGGCGATCTTCACGGTCTGTTGTTCTACGGCGGCGTCCAGTGCCCCTTGCTCTTTGCTTACGGCCTTCTCGAAGCCATGCCTGACAACACCTAACCACAGTGTCTACACTTCTTTGCACTCTAACTTTTAGAGCGTTAGTGAATTAAAAAAAAAAGCAGTATAAAAACCGGAATGTCCAACTGATAAGGCTGAAAATTTTTTCACTCGTTATTTACAGTAAGATAAATACATTCACCAACTTTTATTAAAATAAAACCATTTAAACTGGGTGTTCGAATTTATATGTCACTTAGTATAATTAGCTTTTGTCCTTACTATGAGATTCTTTTCTTTTGTGTGGGTGGTCAGGCAAAACAAGTTCCGATTAACACCTCGGGGATTTATGGCTTAATCCGTTTCAAGTCACTGGGGCTCTTAACCCGCCCCTACTCTCCGCTTTATTGAGCTAGTGCTTAAATTTGTACGCCCAATGGGGCGCCACGAAATTTGCCACGCCATTTTTATAAACAAGAGGAAATGGTGGTGTGATTCCTGTTTCCTTTTTTAAAAAACTAATTATTGAGTTAATAAGTAAAACTATAAATGAAATCTAAACGCCAGTCAATGCAAAACAGCTGTCTAGTGGCAATGGAAAAATTATAAATATGACACAATTAGTAGTCACCTTGGACCCAAGTGAAATAATAAAAAAGCAGTAACATGTTCATCGCTTTATTGTTTTTAGCACCGTGAACTTCACAAGCTTCGTCTGTTTCTTTGATCACTCATTCTCAAAGGACTCCGACACACTGTCTAGGTAGTCAAGACTGCTCTAATCCGTTTGTTCGAGATAAAGCTTAGATATACCGGTAGGTTCAGAAAACAGTTTTTATGAAGAAATCTGGATATCTTTTAGAGATACGAAATTAGTATGTAGGTTCGGTGTATACCGAATGCATACACTGAGAACCAAACATATCTGACGCCTTAGGTTAATTGTGTACAAAAGAGAAGAGTGCATAGATACATACGTTAAAAAGAGATAGAAGCCGGCTGGATAGCGAAGTTCGTTGCCTAGCAATGCTAACGCGTTGCCAATAAGTAGATTAAGACGCATGTTGAAAATATGCATCAGTATATTCTCTACGCCCAAATAATGGCTCTATTTTGAGCATACGCATTTTTGAATTGTCAGTTGTGACGAATCTGTTTAGGATCGATTTGGGATCGGTCTTAAGGGCGATCCATTTTAACTCGAAATGAAAGGTCATGATCGCCACAAATTCTGGTGTAACATATTATCGACGCGTCAGATTGCATGACCTTCGCTCTTCAGCCGGCATCTATCTCTTTCTAACATGTGTTGATACACACTTCCTGTGCTTCTCTCTCTTACACATTGAACTTAAACCATCAGACAAATTGGGTTTTCCCTGTATGTTACTGGCAATGATGATAATCTGAGAATTGGTGTTGATGGCTGTTAACATCATCAGCCGAGACATCACATTATTGCCCGACGAGCAGTGGTCAGTGATGATATAGTGATTAACGTGTTCCTAAAGATAGCCAATCTAATGCTGTATTCCCGTGTCAAAGAGATATCGGTGATGAAATGAGATACCGTAGCATCCTCTGTAAGAATTTGTCACACCAGCTCTGGGACTCTCTGGGTCTACTATAGAATTCGATCTGTCATTTCCGTCAATAGCTTTTTATTTTCTATGTCTATGGTTGGGTCCATATTACTTCTCTCTATCGATTACCCTATTTTCGACAAATTCAGTAATATTTTAGCATTTTAAGCTATTACTTGTAAACAACAAATGTCAAATGAGCGCAAGTTGTCGTCTCGTAGTTATGTTTTGGGACATTTTGATATTTTGTTCCAAAGCAATTTCGATTTATATCCGGATAATCTAAAGTTTCCCAATCCTGTTTGTCCTCAATGCAATTCAAATTCTGGAGGCGAAGGACGAAGACAGATTGGGAGCAGCCAGAGTGGAAAGCCTAGAAACAAGGTTGATGCGAGAAGAGGTGATCCTTTTTTCTATTGAAGACGCGCGGTTTGTGGAATAGTTTCGTTTAATAAAAGAAATGGCGCATTGCGTATTAAACATAGGGACTCATCATATAAGTAGTTTTATATTTTCATAAGCTACTAGACTTGACAATAAAATTACTTGAAACGTTAATGCTTGACATGACTTGATTTTATTGTTTTCCTCGCCTTGAAGTCAAGCATTTTCGAACTATTTGATACTTGATGGCATATTATATTTTTGTTCTATTAAATACCTCCAACGATATATACTTGTACAACGTATGAGTCGTATTTTGTATTTTAATGCAAATAATTTCGTAGAAACTCAAAAATTGCCACGAGACGCCACGCCGTGTGCACTGCCGTCTCAATCATTCATGCAAACAGCGTTGTTCAAGGACAAAATCGGTAGGAAGAAAAATCTGGGCCGGCGACCATTGGCGGATGAACGACTTCTGGGTCACGCAGCGCCATCCATGAAAAGTATATTTTCCTATAGCGCGGGCACACAACATAGATACACAGGTTTTCTATAAATACAGGGTGTAAAAGCTATGATAGCCATTATTTAAATGTACAGTTTTCGGTAATCTTTAATGGTTTATTTCTACCTCATATTGTGCAACAACTTGGTTTTGCTTAAAAGGGAAAAGCCATTAAATATGCGACTCCACTAAATTTAACCTGCTACAAATAAAAACGTAGTATGGAAGTCCGGACTTGAGATTTATTTGTGTGATGTACCAAGTGGGCATTATGTAACTAAATCTAACGTAGGGTTGTGGAGAGGGCACCTAAGCGTAGCATTTCCTTAAACCATGAATCATGTCGATGTATAAGATCAGCTCGTATAATTATTAAATCATTAAATAATGACTGAAAACATGAATTAGGGTGAATAACCATTTTCCCTTTTATTTAGATCACGTGTTGCTCTTTTATAAAATACAAGGAAATAAAAAACTGAAAACGACCCTGAAATTTTGAGTTCCCAAAACAATTTTAAGCAATACGTTGTTTTACTTTTTAATCAGCACTGTTTGTGGAAGTTTTTGTACCTAGTCAAACATTTGAATATTCAGCTTAATCGTGTTGATTTTGATGAAAAAACAAACAAAAAATTAAAAAATCTATTCCGGCCCTGGATTTTATAACTACCCGTCTGGTTTTACGAGCAAATTTCCAACATAATCGGTTCATGAGTGAGATATTTGATTTAAAGGTTAGTCGGATTTAAATAAATCCTGTATGTACGAAAAAACAGATATTTTTAATTTTCTATTTTCAGATATTAAAAGGTCTATACTACCTGCCACTCTACTACGTTCATTTAAGTACGGCGTATAATGACACTGTATTACCGAAATTCACCACGGGTGCGTTTGTAAATTACTTGGTAATGTAATATCCTATACAGTAATGGAATGTTTATTGACATATGAAAATTTTACTCTGGAATACTGTATAAGTTTGTTTTTAGAATGCCTAAATTAATAGAGAGTCATCTGATGTTACTTGATGATAGTCCACTAATTTCTAACCACGTTTACTGTGACCATTATTTTATTACAAGAAAGCTATGGATACGAGAAGAAGTTTGAAAGAGTTTCAGATAAGTTGCTTGATGCAAAACTGGTTGAATGTGCGATGTCGAGGTGAGTTGCATCCATGTAATCTTTTTCACAAAATTTAGTTTTTTAAGCAAGCACCATATTTATACACCGATGTTCATAACTTAAATTTGCGGTTCGGGGCTACATATCACCTCCTCCTCATCAAATCTCTCATTTTTGTAGACCTTTTTCATACAACATTTATCGGTTTTATAATCAAATTCCTAATGACTTGAAAATTCTGCATCCAAACCAGTTAAAAATTGAATATAAAAAAATTTATTTTTGAAAAACACTTCAGTACACATTAATGTAAATGAGGCACAAGCGACCAAACTAATAATTTTTTTTTCTGTACTATAACTCACATCTATTTTTCGAGGCTTTCTAAGGTAGATATTTCTTCATATATATATATATACAGGGTGCGACAGAGAGGACGGACGTTTTTGGGATGGGTAGTACTCTCCGCCTCCGTCTACGAGAGAGGTGGGGAGGGTGCCGCTTGACTCGTGAGATCCTACGAGTAGCATTATTTTACCAGTTGTCGTTATGGAGCCTTGGAGGAGCACCGCATTTTCGCCTAAGATTGTTTCGTCCGAAATAATGAGTCAGTCATGGTCGTACAGCGTGAGTTTCGTCGCCACTTCAACATTCATCGGAATAGAGCTGTTCCCGCTCGAAACATCATCCTTCGTTGGGTTGAATCACTTCGCAGGCGTGGTAAACTGATCAACAGAAGACAAAGAGGAGCGCCGCGAACAATTCGAACTCCTGAAAATGTTGAACGCGTTCGACAGGTCTTTCTTCGCAGTCCGACTCGAGCTGCCCGGAAACATGCTGCTGCACTTCGCGTTAGTGATCGTTCGGTAAGGCGAATTTTGCATATGGCTCTCCGCTTTCACCCCTAAAAATTGGCTATTGTGCAACAGTTACAGCCCGGAGATTATGCACAACGAATGAACTTCGCACGTGAGATGGAAGCGATGTTCATTGGCCTCCTCGGTCCCCAGATTTATCCATATGCGATTTTTTCTTATGGGGACACCTCAAGGCTAGAGTATACGCGAACAAGCCCCGAACTCGGGACGAATTGAAGGGCGAAATTCGCGTGAAAGGCGCCGAAGTTGAGAGAGCGATGTTGGAGAGAGTCTACGCGAACTTCCAAGAACGCCTCCAGCACTGCATCAGCGATTTCGGCCACCACATGCCTGATGTGATTTTCCTCACTTGACTGTCTCAAATGCTATTTCCTTGTGAACCTGATTCCATCAATAAATTTGTTTTCGAGTAAAAATTAACTATCTTATTTTTTTTTAAACCGTCCATCCTCTCTGCCGCACCCTGTATATATATATATATATATATAAATGTGTAATAGCCACAGGACTGAACTTGTATCATTTTTAAATGACTTCAGCCCTTTTTTGTAGCATATCTCATTTAAATGTATTTTGCTATTATTATTACCTAACTGTATTATTATTATTACACTATATATATTTTGCCAATTTTGAGCACTCTTTGATAACCAAATAAAATAAACAAACACTGACAAGTGACAACACTGTAGCTTTTCACCACGGGAAGGAAAGTGCACTTTTGACGTTCCAGAAGGATTACCTTGTTATAATATAATCAAAATTTCTGTGTTAAGGCCCGTATCGTCAGTCGTCCCTACAATTATAGGGCGCGTTTATGGCCTCCTTGATTGTCATACTGCTTTCTCTCCTTCAAAAATTTCTAGATTGCACTTGTCCCGTGTCAGCGTCAGCGCTCTCCTATTGTGAAGATATGTTTTCTTTTTAAATTGTAGGCAATTTCAGGCTGATAAAACATGATATAACTCAAAAGCAAGCACAATTTGATGCAAATAGATGTTTGTGACATAACCTCAAAATAGAGTTCTGACACGGAGAAGTAGAAAACTATGACAATCAAGGAGGCCATAAAGGCGCCCTACAATTGTAGGGACGACTGACGATACGGGCCTAAGTACCGCGGTTATAATGTGGTTTAAGATGACACAGGGGCTGATGACGTCAGTTACTCGAATCTCTTGAACGCGTTGGTTTTAACCGCGGTTTTGATGCAGGTTGTTTAGTTTAGAAAAGCGCGTATATAATTTCTAATTATTTTTATTATCACTTAATAATCGGTGGTTTTTCGTCTACAATCGTGTATGGAAAGCATGGTTTTGTAACTATGACAACTTTCAATTCTCTAAACCGCATGTCAAAGAAAACATTTATTGATTTAGCAGAAATGATAGGAAAAAGCGATGAAAAAAGGTATACTAAGTGACATATAAATCCGAACACCCAGTTTAAATTATTTTATTTTAATAAAAGTTGGTGAATGTATTTATCTTACTGTAAATAACAAGTGAACAAATTTTCAGCCTTATCAGTTGGACATTCCGGTTTTTATACTGCTTTTTTTTAATTCACTAACGCTCTAAAAATGAATATTTCAGCCGCAGTAAAGAATCAACGTTGGCGGATTTTGGTTCTTGACATCCTTTACGATCGGTTACGATGCCTAGAGTACGGAGACCTGTACGATTTCGTCAACTTAGTGAGTTTGATAGGGGCCGTATAGTGGGACTTCGGGAAGCTGGACTTTCTTTTCGGGCAATTGCAGTTAGAGTGCAAAGAAGTGTAGACACTGTGGTTAGGTGTTGTCAGGCATGGCTTCGAGAAGGCCGTACGCAAAGAACAAGGGGCACTGGACGCCGCCGTAGAACAACAGACCGTGAAGATCGCCGCCTAAGATTATTGGCCTTAAGGGACCGTTTCTCCACTACCAGGTCCATTGCAAATTAATGGTTTGCAGAACACGGAAGACCTATTGGCATGCGAAGTGTTTACCGACGAATGAGAAGTTTTGGCTTGTTTTCATACCGGCCACACTGGGTCCTCCCTTTAACTCGAGAACACCGACGTAATCGCCTTGAGTGGTGCAGACAACGGTCACTCTGGGATCAGGAATGGAACAGAATTGTCTTTAGTGACGAGTCTCGATTTTGTTTAGGCATGCACGATGGTCGTGCCAGGGTTAGAAGGCGACGTGGTGAAAGGAGGAATCCACAGTTTTTTGTTGAAAGACATTTTCATCACACTGTTGGAGTTATGGTTTGGGGTGCTATAGCTTATGGTTCCAGGTCACCTTTAATCTTCATCAGAGGTAACATGAACGCAGAGCGTTATATCCACGAAGTTCTAGAACCCCATCTTTTACCCTATATTGACACCCTGGCAGATCCAACTTTCCAACAAGATAATGCCCGACCACATGTTGCAAGAGTCACAATAGACTTCTTTCAACATAATGTTGTCACATTGTTACCATGGCCACCAAGATCTCCCGACTTATCCCCAAATGAGCAGAGGAGTTGGTGGTTGCCTGGAATGAGATACCACAGGACATTGACCACCTGATCAGAAGCATGCCTACTAGCGTTGGAGAATTCGGGTGCATCCACACATTATTAAAGGTCAAAGGGCTTTAAAGCAGTGCAATCATTTTGAAAACCAAACTGATAACCACACTCGCTTGAACGAATCGGTAAATACCAATCCAAAATGGCAAATACGATTTTCATTTCGTTATTCGCTTGAATTTGATTTGTATGTTCTATTCCCGAATGCATGGAACAGGTATGCACAACAAATTACGAACGCTGAAATTGTTACAGAGTAGTACAAAGTACACTCTGTTACGATTCTCGAACGCAGCCCAGTGCATGCCGGTGAAAAAATCAACTTACTTGACACTATGTATTCGAAATAAAATAGAGAAAAACGACGAACTCCGACAAAGTATAAATATGACACAATTAGTAGCCTCTTCGGACCCAAGTGAAATAATAAAATAGCACTAACCTGTTTACTGCTTTTAGCACCATGAACCATGAACTCCACATCAGCCGTTGCTCGTTGCTTCAATCACTCATTCTCAAAGGACCCCGACACACTCGTTAATTTGAACGCGCGTTTACAGCCGGCAACATTTTTAATTTTCTCTGAATCGGTTTTATAGGGCCTAAACTTGTGATGATATGGTTGGAGTTTCAAAATAGAGGTAAAAGCACAGAACTCGCTTTCCATTTGGTCAACAGCTAATTTAATGTAGTTTGCTCTTGGTTACGTTGTGTCGTCGCGTTAGCCGCGTGGTAATCGAGAGCAATTCCCTTGAAAGCATACAACCATAATTTTTCGACACACGTTACAGACAATGCAGGGTTTTTCATTTGTAACTTGTGTGATAGATGATCCATTATTTCTTGATTAGTAGTATAAATAAATTTGAGTATCAAAGCGAACCGAATTTCTTCGGGATGGTTTTTTATTATTATTAATGAAGTCCTGTTTATTCACAAATTTGTGAGTTCTAACTAGGGAATTTGAATAGATTAGATGAAGCCAAGCCTATATATTTTCATTGAGTTGTTTGACGTTGAAAATTGCGTAGTTTTAGTGCATACTACAGTGGACCCCCGATAATCTGGCCCCTGTCTAATCCGGCGCCCCCTGTCATCCGACATGACTTTGAATATGTATTACATACATACGTATTTGACAATCTTCGCTAATGTAGATCACGCAGGTTTGAACAGGTTACAACTTGTACGCGCCACCGCTATCGTGCGTAAGCATTGTTTTACTTAGTTTGAATTTGACTACTTGTGATAGCGGTACGGACTAGCGTGCGTTCATTGTTTACTATTTATTCATTGTGTATTAAGTATAGTACCTAGTAAAATCGTCACAAACTCAGAAGCGAAAGCACAAAACATTGACAATTAAAGACAAATGTGATATTTTAGACCGCTTAAATCGCAATCAAACTTTCAGTAGTTTAGCAAGTGAATACGGTGTAGGCCGATCTACAATTTATGACGTTACAAGAAACTACGAGAAGATCAAGAAGTTCGTGTCAACTACTGACTGTGGGCCAGGCAAGAGACAGACACTCGAGAAAGCTGAACATCCAGTAGTGGAAGAAGCTTTGTACATATGGTTTCTTCAGGAAAGAAATACTCATGCACCAATTTCGGGACCCACGTTGGCCATGAAAGCTAAGTTTCTTTATAAGGAAATAACAAAAAAAGATGATTTTGTGGCCAGCAAAGGATGGCTAGAACGTTTTAAAAGTCGTCATGGCATACGTTTAATGACTATTACAGGAGAGAAACTTTCTAACGATGCCACCTGCATAGAGCCCTTTAAGTTAAGATTTTTGTAAAAGGTGAACGATTTAAATCTTGACCCGTCACAGGTGTACAATGCAGACGAATCAGGGCTTTTTTTGGCGTGTGAAGCATAACAAAACTTTCGTTTCTTGTAACGAAAAATCCGTACTTGGACGAAAAGTAAGTAAAGAGCGTGTAAGCATACTACCATGTGCTAACGCTGCGGGCACACACGCGCTTAAGATGATGGTCATTGGGAAATCTAATAAAGCACGGTCATTCAAAAACATTGATTTACCTGTACACTATTACGGACAAAAAGGTGCATGGATGACAAAAGACCTTTCCAAAAAGTGGTTTTATGAATGCTTCGTAGTGAAGTTAAAAAATGGTTAAAAGATCATAATTTACCTCAAAAAGCGTTGTTGCTTCTTGTTAACGCTCCCGGTCATCCGTCTGAAGAAGAACTAACAACTGAGGATAAATGCATCACTGCGATGATCCTTCCGCCAAATTGCACTGCACTGATTCAGTTTGTCAAGCAAGACTACAAGAAAAACCTACTTCTGAGAGCCGTATCAAAAGACCAACCAATAGAAAAAACATTGAAAAATTTAATAATAATGACTTGGTTTTTGTTCTTTGTCAGTCGTGGAATGTGTTACCGTCATCAACTATTAAATCGTCTTGGAAAAAGTTATGGCCAGATATAGTCACCACTCCTAGCAACGTTCCACAAATCAGTGTTAGTTCGGAAGTTATAGAACAAGTCGCTACTGAAACACCGATAAGTCTGGAAGATTTGGAAATCTGGTGCCGTGGAATGGATAAAGAGGAAAATGTTTTTCATGAAATGTCTGACGAAGAGATTATAAAAGAGGTTTCTAATTATACAACAAACAATCGGGAAAATAACGACGACGTGATTGCAACTGCTCCACAAGTCACAGCACAAGACGCAATTAACATCTTTGAGCTAGGTTTACAATGGGCTGAAGAGAATGGTACATCCTACAACGAACTTTTACTTTAGAGAATACTGAGGGACAAACCTCTGATCTCGCGTTATAACAACCTTAAAAAAAATTGATGAATATTTCCAAGCTTCATAATTTGATAAATTCATTAATGATTTTGATTAATAATTCTTGATTATTTTGGTACATATGTATGTGCATTTATGCTTAATTTTATAATAAACGTAATTGTTATTTAATTTACTAAATTCGACATACTATGTATGATTTGTACTTCAAAGTACATACATATACATAACATATATAATCTTATCATTGGATATGTAATTTGTCAGATTACAAGGTACTCTTTTGTAAAAAATTCCGGACTATAGGGGGTCTTAGTCAGTGCTCTATAATCCGACAAATTCGATAGTCCGACACTGAACTGCATAATGTTTGTCGGATTATCGGAGGTCCACTGTATTGTCTCATTTGACTACCAATCTCCGCCAAAGTGACAGCGTTGTATCAACATGATAATACGGATCTGACACTCTTTGCAAATTATATGAGAAGAATCATGTTTTTGAATAATCTAACACTACAATTATCTACAAAGATTCGTACTTAAAAAAACACATTAAAATAGGAATTGTCAAAAACTTGACTTATATCAAGCGCACTTTGATTCGCACTACAGACTATGAGAATTAGAAAACAAGCAAATACTTGACTGGGTCCTTCTACCTATAGTCTAATCCTGTTAAACGACAATACCCCTGGTTTGCGAAATAATTGTAATGTCAGATTTTATTGCTGCAAGTTGTTCAAGGGGGTATTCAAAACAAGGACGCATAAAATGGGTACACCAATTTTTGTGGGAAAACTTTTTAACAAAGAATGAGAAAACGTGTTTTTTGGGATTCAATCGAAAGTGTTGGCAGGAACGAAAAAGCTCTTCATACAAGATTTTTAGGTATTTGTGAGGCATACAAAATGAGACCACGCGTAAAAAGATCCGACTAACAGCAAAAAAGTTATGGCCGAAAATGGAGGCAAACTGCAGGTTTTGGCACTAGTTGGCAATGCGACGATGGTTTCTCGCAGATGTTTTAAATTCTTCAAATTCGTAGGATTCGGTCTTCTAAATAACCACAACAAAATTGGAGTGGATTGGTCGAGTAGTTTTTGAGAATTTCTAACTGTTTATTCCAAAACACCCGTTTTCCGACCATCACTATAGTTTATTGAGTTCGAAGGGCATTTTATGGCAAAATACTCTAGCTTACCTTGCCGATATGAATCGCAAACCATTCCGGAAGATAAATGTTATTTTTATGCAAAAAGGATGGGTTACGTTTTTTCTTCTAAACAAATTCAAACATGTCGAATTTGTGAGTAATTCGCAACAAAAGATGATAGACACATCCGCTTTGGTGTAAAATGTGTATAGTCACGTATGTTTTTCGAATATCGTAGCGCATTTGTTCAATTACTCACAAATATGTTTTAATATGTTTAGAAGAAAAAACGTAACCTTTGTTTTTCGCATAAAAATAACATTTATCTTTCGGAATGGTTTATGATTCATATCGGCAAGGTAAAGACGTGCATTTTGCTATTAAATGCTCTTTGAACGAAACCTGTGTTTTGGGATAAACAATTAGACATTCTCAAAAAACTACTTGATCAATATAATCAAATTTTGGTGTTGTTATTTAGAAGTATGAATCCTACGGATTTGAAGAATTTCATGTAGTTGCGTGAAATTATCGTCGCATTACCAACAAGAGCCAAAACCTGCATTTTGCCTCGTTTTTCGTCCATAACATTTCTGCTATTCCTCGCACATTTTTACGTGTAGTCTCATTTTGTAGGTCTCAGCCAAAAATCTTATTTGAAAAGTTTTTTCGCTTCTATCAGCACTTACGATTGAATCCCAAAGGCACGCGTTCTCATTCTTTGTTGTCAAATAAAAAGTTTTCCCACAAAAATTGGTGTACCCATTTTATGCTTCCATGTTTTAAATACCAGCTTGAACAGCTTGCACCAATAAAACCAGACTTCACAATTATTTCGGGAAAATTTGGTAATATGATTAGACTACTAGTCTGAGTACCATCAATATTTCGTTCAATGATAAATACTGACGGATCATAGTAAATGTTGATCGTGAGATATTCCCCATAGGTTTGTTTTTTTAGCAATTTGAAAAAATGATTTTTCCAGATAAGCCTCTATAGAATGTTGTGCAAAAAATAAAAAAAATCTTGTTGTAGATTGATTGTTAACCTACGGATGTAAGATCACTTCAGCAGGTATTTTGAACAACTCAATTGGTTGAATGTAACAAAATTATTAAAGTTTCAGTTATTATATTTTGCGCACAAAGTTCTAACCACATCACTTCATCCATTTTTAAAAGACAAGCTAATATTTCGTTAACCATGCCTCTTCACTTAATGAGTGCATCAGTGCTTTACTTATAATGCCATTAGACTTTAAAATGCATTACCGCCTACGAAGCTTCAACGATTTCAAAAAACAAGAAAATCGTTCTTGAACAACAAACTTGAAGACAATCATCACACCTCATTTAACTGAATTATTAATATGAACTATGCAGGTCCTTTAAAAACATAGTTTTGAAATGATAGATGGATTTATGTAATATTTATATAATAAAAATAATATAATCTAGTACTGTACTATAATTTACACATTTTATTAAATTTATATATTTTTGATGTTAATTTATTTTGGGTCTTGGTCACGATGCTGTTCGTATACGAATGAACAACTAAATCAATCCGTTTGTTAAGTCATATTGCAAAACTTTCATATCACCCTTTGTATAATATTCATCTGGAATTTCAATAATGGAAAAATGTTCAGTGTTTTGTACAATATTGTCGCGTCGCGAGGTATTCGGAACCAATTCCCTTGAAAGCGTACAACTATAATTTTGCGGGCGATGCTGGTTTTTTTGAACTCGGGTGATATATGATCCCATATATTTTGATTAGCATAATTTAAGAGCGATGAGTATTAGGGTCAAGGTGTTGCAGCAGCTTTATGGTTTTATTCTATACTTCAGCAGCTATGTACAGGATCCTTACGGGGAGAGAATCAATGACTGTAGTGTCTAAATCCTAAATGGTGACTTTGTTGGAAGGGCGTCTAGTAATTTAGGATGACAGTAAGATGCGAAGACTGAAGACCGGGACAATAAATACAGGACAAGAGACGGGCCTTAACTAGACACATTTAGACAACGGTTCTGGGGAAGGGACGATAGAGCAGAGCTAATTTTTAGGTCGCGAGCCGAACAGGTTTTCAAGGGTAAGAATGAAAAATAGAATCAACTCCTCAATACTTCCCACGAATTGACGTAACCATATGGAGGTTTCGATTTTTTAAGAATCTTGACCGCTCCAAACAAACTCTACTACGCCCAAAAATGATCAGGACTTCAATAGAACGCTATCACCATGAAAAATTATGTTCTGTATAAGTCATCTCCTCTCAGGGAAAAATAAACTGTAAGACACGTATAACAAATGAATTAAATAGATCAAGTCAGTCAAATAGGGCTATAGAATGAGTTATTTCCAACAAGAAATTCAGAGACAGTCAAATATACTAAGTGACATAAATCCGAACACCCAGTTTAAATGGTTTTATTTTAATAAAAGTTGGTGAATGTATTTATCTTACTGTAAATAACAAGTGGAAAAATGTTCAGCCTTATCAGTTGGACATTCCGGTTTTTATACTGCTTTTTTTTAATTCACTAACGCTCTAAAAATGAATTTTTCAGCCGCAGTAAAGAATCAACGTTGGCGGATTTTGGTTCTTGACATCCTTTACGATCGGTTACGATTTCGTCAACTTAGTGAGTTTGATAGGGGCCGTATAGTGGGACTTCGGGAAGCTGGACTTTCTTTTCGGGCAATTGCAGTTAGAGTGCAAAGACGTGTAGACACTGTGGTTAGGTGTTGTCAGGCATGGCTTCGAGAAGGCCGTAAGCAAAGAGCAAGGGGCACTGGACGCCGCCGTAGAACAACAGACCGCCTAAGATTATTGGCCTTAAGGGACCGTTTCTCCACTACCAGGTCGATTGCAAATGAATGGTTTGCAGAACACGGAAGACCTATTGGCATGCGAAGTGTTTACCGACGAATGAGAAGTTTTGGCTTATTTTCATACCGGTCACAATGGGTCCTCCCTTTAACTCGAGAACACCGACGTAATCGCCTTGAGTGATGCAGACAACGGTCACTCTGGGATCAGGTTTTGGCTTGTTTTCATACCGGCCACACTGGGTCCCCCCTTTAACTCGAGAACACCGACGTAATCGCCTTGAGTGGTGCAGACAACGGTCACTCTGGGATCAGGAATGGAACAGTATTGTCTTTAGTGACGAGTCTCGATTTTGTTTAGGCATGCACGATGGTCGAGCCAGGGTTAGAAGGCGACGTGGTGAAAGGAGGAATCCACAGTTTTTTGTTGAAAGACATGTTCATCACACTGTTGGAGTTATAGTTTGGGGTGCTACAGCTTATGGTTCCAGGACACCTTTAATCTTCATCAGAGGTAACATGAACGCGCAGCGTTATATCCACGAAGTTCTAGCACCCCATCTTTTACCCTATCTTGACACCCTGGCAGATCCAACTTTCCAACAAGATAATGCCCGACCACATGTTGCAAGAGTCACAATAGACTTCTTTCAACATAATGATGTCACATTGTTACCATGGCCACCAAGATCTCCCGACTTATCCCCAATTGAGCACGTGTGGGATATGATGGGTAGGAGATTGATCAATTTGCAACGTCCTCCTCAGACTCTAGAAGCACTTCGAGAGGAGTTGGTGGTTGCCTGGAGTGAGATACCACAGGAGGACATTGACCACCTGATCAGAAGCATGCCTAGGCGCGTTGGAGAATGCGTAGCGCATCAGGGTGCATCCACACATTATTAAAGGTCAAAGGGCTTTAAAGCAGTGCAATCATTTTGAAATTTTTATCATTTACTTATTATGCTTCATTAAGTACTTATACAAAATTTTATTAAAATAAAACCATTTAAACTGGGTGTTCGGATTTATATGTCACTTAGTATACACTCATACAAAGAAATTATTGATATGATGTACATTACCGTTCGGGACTATCAGAAATCCATGGTTGGAAAGAACCAAATTCGCCAGTCCCCACCCATTTGATAAGCAACGGCCACGTCGCTATCGGAATGGCGATGAGTACGCCTGACACCACCGAAACATACAGTCGCAGAGTCACCACCCATTTCTCAACACAAGTATCGAAAATCATTCTACTCGTAAGCCGATGGCAAATACGAGTATACGGGAAAAGCTGTGTATGAGATATGCCTAGTACGTGCATAGAATTGCTGGGGTCAGATGTTTATAAATATGCTACCGACCCTTCCTCCCACGCCCGATGCAGCCATCACACCCGATTTGTTACACTAAAAAGTGAGCAGTAATCTCTGAAAGGTCAAAAAACGAAGTATGAGGGATTTTAATTTACTTCTCTTTTTGCCCCTAGTTCTACCGCCAAAAAAAAACTACAAAGTTTTTTGTTCCTGGCATAGTAGTAACCCCGGGTGCAATTTTCATCAAAATCCAAGGGTTACTTTCCATGATATAGACTGGCGAACACAAAGACAGACCGACTGGTTTTCCTGATGCACATGTCATATAAAGTTAGGCAGCAGCGGTGGCCGCAGTAGTAGACTCTTCGGTCTCCTGATCAATCGCCGTGCGCTGTGCGGGTTCGAATCCCGTCCCAAGAGAAAATTTTCTATGGCTCTTGGCTATGGATGTTGTGATTGTCCGTAGGTGGTAGACTGTCTCTGTGACACGTGTTCCCTCGCCAGGTACGGTACGGTACGGAACCCATGGGTGTTTAGGCCTTAGGCCTTGGTGGTAGCTGGAGTATATATATACAGGGGTGTCCCTCGAGGTAGGGGACAATATTTTTGGAAAATTACTTTTATTCAACACAAAATTACTAGGTACAATAAAAATAACTATTCACAATTGTTGTTCAAAGTGTCCACCTTCACACTGTAAACATAGTCTAGCCCGTTTAATAATGTGACTGGTGGCTTTCCCAATAACAAGACGATTACTTCTTATGTAGTCAGCGACATCAGTAATTTTACGGAGCAGTTCAGCCATGGTGTGTGATTTCTCTGCATACACTAAAGACTTCATATGTCCCAACAAATAATAATCCAAGGGATTAATTAAATATAGCTGGTGACTTCAATCTACGTGACATTAGCTGGCCTATGTCAACCATTCCTGAATGCAATTCTTCTTCTGCTGCTTACATCGACTTGCTACGCAACTCTAACATATCTCAACTTGTTGATCGTCCAACGAGATTCAGGGAAGGACAGACGCCTAGGGCTCTGGATTTGATATTCGTTAACGACGCCGACTTTGTTTCTAATTTAGATTATTTGCCACCTTTTGGGAAGTCTGACCACTGTTCACTTATATCTTCTCTCCAGTTCAATATAAATAGTCGTTCTACAACCGATAAGTTTAAAACCATCAAAATTGTAAACCACGATGCTCTTAACCAAGCACTGTCTGAAGTCAACTGGCCTGCTTTGCTTAACAACCGTAGCACCCAAGATATGTGGGACACTTTCGCTCAACGAGTCCTAAGCGAAACGGCTGACAATACTGTTGACAAGAAGGTATAATGTGACCCCTCAAAGCCCTGGATCAACTCTAACATATCGAGGATGCTTCGTCACAAGAGATCTTTGTGGCAACGGTTTAGGAGGAGTGGCCATTCAGAAGATTACGTGTCTCATCGATCCTTTTCTAACCTCCTATCTAGAACGTTACATAATGCCAAACATGCTTATGAACGAAAACTCGTTACCTCCAAAAATAAGAAGAAGCTGTTTCGGTATCTAAGAACAAACCTGAATTCCAAAGTTTCATCACCTCAGATCCGCGACGCTGACGGTCATCTCCACATGGATGCCACCGAATCTGCCAACTTACTGGCAGAGTCCTTTAGTGATGACTTCGTCGATGAGCCTAATGGAGGGAGACCTTCTACCGACCACTATCTGCCATAGGTGTCCTAACAGCCTTTGCGAAGTTGAGTTCCTGCCTGAAGATGTATTAATGCATCTGCGAAATCTGAAGACCTCTTCCTCCCCTGGTAAAGATGGGATGACGGCTGCTGTACTTAAAAACTGCGCTTCAGCACTGGCCCTACCATTAAGCTTGATATTCACATCGTCTTTTAGATCTCATACCCTACCCTCATGCTGGCTTAGTGCTTCTGTTACCCCTGTATTCAAAAAGTGCGACAAATCCTCCGCTAAAAATTATCGACCAATAAGTCTCGTTCCTATCGCCGCCAAAATAGCTGAAAGAATCATATTAGATAAGCTCCTGTCATTTGCTTTCGAAAATGACCTTATCCCTAAGAATCAGCATGGATTTCTCCCTGGTCGATCAATAATGACCAACCTTCTCCATTCTCTCAACGATTGGACACAAAGACTCCTATTGATATAATCTACTTAGATTTTTCTAGGGCTTTCGATCGCGTACCACATAGAAGGCTTCTGTTTAAGTTGGAATGTATGGGAATAAGAGGCGAGTTGTTACAGTGGATTAAGGCTTTTCTCACCGGGAGGAATTTCTCTGTGCGCGTCAGTGATAGCCAGTCTCACCTTCATCATATAGCAAGTGGAGTTCCTCAAGGCTCTGTCTTGGGGCCAGTGCTGTTCCTTCTGTATACAAGTGACCTGCCCGCATTGATTTCCTCCACATGTTCAGCTTATGCCGACGACACCAAGATTTACAATACTGTCATAAATTCTGCTATGCTTCAACGAGATCTTGATATTGTTTGTCAATGATCAGTCAGTTGGCTTTTACCTTTAAATCTAACTAAGTGTTGAGTCCTTCACCTCGGGAAGACAAATCCGCGATTTACATACAAGATCTCTGACCACAACATCGAAGCAGTTTACAGCCAGACTGATCTGGGCGTTGTAGTCAACGATCGCCTTTCCTGGTCAGAGCATATTCACCACGTTACATCAAAAGCCAAGAAACTTCTATACATGCTGGAGAGGTCTTTCAAAGGATCCGATGTCAACACTTGCGCCTACATTTACAAGGCATTCGTGAGGCCAATTCTTGAATTCGCTGGCCCGGTATGGGACACTGTGCTTCTGCGCGATAGAAATCTCGTCGAATCAGTACAGCGTCGGGCTACTCGTATCCCTTTTGGAGCACGAAGACCAAGCTATGAAGATCGCCTTGAATTATTCAACCTGACCTCATTCTCTGAGCGAAGACTTCGTGGCGATCTTATAGTTACGTTCAGGATACTTCATGGTTTGATGGGCACCAACCTCATGTATCTATACCGTCTGTCGCGCAGCAATCTATGCGGACACAGCTTCAAACTGCATAAGGAGCCATTTAAAACAACAGTCCGACAGTGGTTTCTTCCCAACCGCATATTCAATACCTGGAATAGTTTACCTGAAAGTGTGGTTGGTGCTACTTCAGTTAATAGCTTCAAAGTGCAGTATGATAGCTGGAGGAGTGTACAAACTTTATTCTATTTTTTTCTATTTGATGTATTTGTGTTACGTGTCCGTACACTATATTTACTGCATGAGCTTATAGTACTGTGTACTCTGCTCATCTCAATTATCATAATAATAATAATAATAGTAATAATGTACTCAGTCACATTTCTACCACTGTGCGGTGGAGCAACGTCGTGCTGTAACCACATCTGTTATCTTCTCTGCAGGGGAATATCCTCTATCAACACAGATAGAAGAAATGAAGATAAACCGACCGTCAAACACAAAAGGGCCAACTAAGTGATCCCCTAACAAACCGCACCACAACTTAACAGGAAAACGGTGTTGGAAATTCCGTACGATAGTTGCGTGGGGCTTTGCAGGCTGCCAAGAATGGGAATTCCTCAAATTATTGACGCCGTCTCGAGTAAAAGTAGATTCGTCGGTGAACAAAATCTTTTTAACAAGATTACGATTTGCGAGGAGCCAGTTACAGGTTGCAAACGAAATGGGTACAAACCAAAGTTATGCATTGTTCTCCACACAGTAATTCGGCTAACAGCAGTGCGACGTGATATTCTGCGGTCGCCGGTTGATGGTGACCGTTCAACGCTATCCAGTATTAAGTCATGGGCAGCTTCTGATGGACGTGTTACAGTAGCATTTGAAACAGATCCTGTTGCTTTCACATGTGCCACAACTCTTCCAAATACCCTTCTGTCAGGTATTCTTCGATTTGGATACCGGCGGCGGTATTCGCTCACTGATGCTCTGCCATTTCCGTTGCAATATCCGTAGACAAACATCATGTCACCGTATTCCTCACTTGTAAAAACAAAGATGACAGTAATTTTTGCAAAGTTCAATCAAGCTGACACAACTGCTCCGTCAACAAACAAACAAACACCAGCGCATTAATCGGGCAGTACAACGTGAATGTGGACTTTAATTACACTGGTCAACACTGGTTTTGCCACACGAACTTTGACAGCTAATTTTGTTTTATCAGTCTACCCTCATTATTACATGACAGCTGTCATATGTCTATTAGCCTCATATTTGTTGTGATACGATAATACTCATAACTAGTACTACGGCAGTAAATTAACAGAAACGCTTACAAGTAAATCCTTATAAAAATATTTGTTGTTGAATTTGAACACTTTTTTGTGATTTATTAACCCTGTGAATATGTCGAGGAAGTGTAATAATGATCCTAACTCTTTTTGTTATGTCTGCGGAGAACTAACATTCAAAAAACAACGACGAAATTTTACGAATCTTGTGTTGGAGTGTTATCACCAATGTTTTGGTTTTTCTGTCGCCCATCATGACAAATCCTGGGCCCCTCATGTCTGTTGCATAACGTGTGTGAAAAATTTAACTGACTGGAAGAAAGGTGCACGACCTATGCCGTTTGCTGTACCCATGATATGGACTGAACTGAACTGACTGAACTGAATATAAATTACAAGAAAAAAACCACAGTTATTTACCCTAACTTATCTTCGGCTATAAGACCAGTCTCTCATTGTAAAAAATTGCCAGAACTAATACCAGTTGCAACTACGTCTGTTGAGAACAATTCATAACCGTCCACTTCAGGTGAATGTGTTGACGAGGACGATGACTTTGAGTTAAAAGGAATTCTAAACGAGCCACATTTGATAACTCAAGGAGACCTAAATGATTTGGTTCGGGATTTAAATTTGTCAAAAAAGCAGTCAGAACTATTAGGATCACGTCTAAAAGAATGGAATTTGCTACATCATAATACAAAAGTTAGCTATTTTCAGGATGGAGATTTGGTGTTTTGCAATAACATAAATGAGATTATGAAAATGTTGGACATAGATTTTGATCTCTCTCAGTGGCGTTTATTCGTTGATTCTTCGAAAGCAAGTCTAAAAGCAGTGTTATTGCATAATGGAAATAAGCTTCCGTCTGTACCTCTGGCCCATGCTGCAAATGTGAAAGAAACCTATGAAAATATGAAACTTTTACTTGAAAAAATAAATTACAGTACATATTCCTTCAAAATCTGCGGTAATCTTAAAGTTGTTGCACTATTACTTGGACTTCAGCTGGGTTATACAAAGTTTTGCTGCTTTTTATGTGAATGGGATAGCCGAGACAGAACTAATCACTATATAAAAAAAGCATGACCTACGCGTGCATCGTTAGTTCCTGGGCAAAAAAACGTAAAGTATTTACCCCTTGTACAGCCAAATAATGTGCTTCTACCACCATTGCATATCAAATTAGGATTAATAAAAAAATTTGTGAAGGCAATGGATCGCAATGGGAGTGGATTTTTGTATCTAAAAGAAAAATTCCCTAAAATAAGTGATGCAAAGATAAAAGAGGGTATTTTTGTTGGCCCTCAAATTAGGGAGTTAATAAAAGATTCAAGATTTGAAGAAAAATTAAGCAATTTAGAAACATCTGCATGGAAGGCTTTTAAAAATGTTGTTTCAAATTTTTTGGGTAACCACAAGAGTGACAGCTACAGAGAATTGGTTAGCGAGCTATTACTGTCATATCAAGCATTGGGTTGCAACATGTCACTTAGGATCCATTTTTTAGACTCGCACCTGGATTTTTTTCCTGACAATTTAGGGCGACGAGCACGGTGAGAGGTTCCATCAGGACATTTCTAATATGGAAAAGCGGTACCAGGGCAAATGGAGCACAAATATGTTAGCAGATTACTGCTGGACAATTAAAAGAGACCAACCAGAAGCTAAATATTCAAGAAAATCTTAGATTATTAAGTCATTTATAAAAAAAAACTTTTGATTTACGAGATCTGTGTTTTTTCTTAATATTTTAAATTACTCAATAGAATAAAATCCTTGTCTAGCAATTTTTTTTAACTGTTTATTTTTTCTTACAATCACCAATTAAAGTAAAAAATATCAAAAAAGTCCGTGTGGCACGACAAAGTTAAAATTTTGTTGACCAGTGTTATTGTAAACACTTGTTTTCATGCAAACAGTTTGTTTTATTGTTAAATCAAAGCAATTTTCCAACAATATTGTGGTTTTCGCCCACTTAAAATAAAAAAAAACATATCTTGATAAGGAAGCATTTGCGGACCCATATTCATACGACTTTTTCGACTCGAATTGACCTGAGGAACACGCAGAAAAATGTTGTCCCTTACCTCGCGGGACACCCTGTATAACGTCTAAAAACATGCAAACTGATTTTAGAAATTTTCCATATTACAATACTTCCACGCTACTGGTGGAGGAAGTAAAGGTTGGCAAATTTTTAAGGCTTACAAGTGTTTTTCGTTCTTGGCATGGTAGTAATTTTGTATCAAAATAATCAAAATTCAGCATAACTTTCCAAATTATAGACGCGCTAAGGACTACCGTTGCACAGATGACTTGAGTAACATGGTTTTTCGTGATGCACCTATCATGTACTCGTAACACCCAATAAACTTATCTCGACTTAGAAATTCAAAGAAATTGAGATATTGAATAGAAAATTGTATACTTGGAAAATTGTCACTACACTGAGTTTCCAACTTTTTCGAAAACTTTTTTAGAATTATAGGACTTTTTGGATACGTTCCATAAAAAGCACGCTGTCCCCAGTCCGCTTTTAGAAATTAGTTTGTTACCATAAATTCCTGTGTGAACAATACACTAGTTCATGAAATTGAGATAAGGTGTATAGTTTTGGAAAGGGTAGCTATTAATAAAGCTATGTTCTCAAGGGGCAAACAGTCGAAAGCGTTTTATGCTTTCAGCCACTCTTTCATGATTTTTACCTTGAATGGGGTGTCAAAAGTGAACTAGCAAGGGTCGTCAGTCCAGACAATCTCGATTCAGTTTATTCTACGTGACCGATTAATGAAAGTTGTGCTCATTTCACTTCAGAATGTAGTGATATGTTAGCATCTGGCAAATTATGTTTCCACAAACTTCTTCATGCAAGTATTTCTTGACCCAACAAAACTCTTTCTGTTGTTTTTTATATGCCACGTGAATCTTCTCGCTCCGTAAGAACGCAGCATAAGGATTAGAAGCAACGTTGAATAAAAAACAGACTCTTCGAGTGCCATAATGAATTTCGCTATCTAGCCAGCTTCTATCTGTTTCTAACAAATGTGCCTATACACATTTATTTCTCGTGCACATTGAACTCAAGCCGTCAGACAAATTTGGATCTCAGTGTAAAGCATTCAGCACTTCTTGTACGGTTTAACACAAACAAAGCGAACGTCATAATGGAGTGCTCTGTAGCCCTTCATTTTGTTGAACGCGACCAGTGTTATCGATAATATTACGGTTTATTAGATTATTGAAATGTCAGCATAATCAACAAGCGTATACAGGGTGACTTTGAAGTTGAGTCATTAATTTTCAGATAATGATTGTAGAAGGAAGATAAACCAAAATATGTGTGTAAAAATAAAAAAATAAATAAAAAAAAAATGTTACCTTGTTTAATAAAGTATCGTCCCGACAAGTATTTCAGTGCGGACATGTATTTGATCGTGCGGTATTGGAGCAGCATGCCCTGACCTGTGAGGTCTTAAGTCACCTGATTCACGAGCACTTTGTACTACATTAACAAAGGCACGAGGGGTTGGTTGCACTCGATTGGGAAACCGATTCGCATAAATCCGTGATGCATCCGGGAGCATTTTGTAAAGACTGCCCCCCCGTAAATAAGAATCATGTCCACAAGTTCAGCATTTTCGTAAACATGTGCCATTTTTGATTTCGTTTGAGCCACGCAACAAACACTTACTATTTATTCACTAACGCGTTATCGACTGACGAAAAACATCGTGATAAACGTTTCAAATTCTTTCGCTTTTTTGTTTCCGATGCGATGAACCGGTCAGGCGGATTATATCCGTTGTCGCCAAACACGAACATATTATTATTGAGACAGGGCAGTACTCAAACTTCCAAAGGGCTATAACTTTGTTACTTTAATTTTACCAGAAAAATGGTGAAGGAAAAAACATTTCTTTTGATCAGATCTACTCACTGTTAAAATAAATGACTCAACTTCGAAGTCACCCTGTATAGCAATGTAATAAATGGAACAGGGACTTTTTAGAAATGATATGGTTATTGTATCCGTTCTATTGAATCTGGCTCCTTTGACATCAGCATGGCATTTGGAGCATCGACATTCCATAACAAATATCAACTCTCAACAGCTATTCCAGGTATGAGGTGAGCTTGGAAATGATCCTTCATACATATATTGTATATTAAAACACGTGCTGTTAAAATTTCAGGCCTGTTTGCTAGGAAAATGTGTTAAATTTGACGGGGCGTTGTTATTTTGCCGGATGTGTTGCTGCTGAAATGTCATTAAATAATCTATACGTGCCTGTATTAAAATTTAGAGCCTCGCCATGGCAGCCGAGCGTTGATTTACTGTATTTTTAAATCACCTGACTTTTTACATGATTCATTTTCATTGCGTTTGGCAATTTTCGATTTACACGCCAGTAATTGAAATAGAAGCTTATCTTTGGCATTCGGTACTAACGAAATTTTGGGCATGAACAAACATATTATAAAAATACACGAAAGCTTTAAATTCGTTTAGATATACAGTGTAATTCAAGAAGCACTGGAAACAGTTGTAGAAAGTTCCGGAGATTTAAACATTTGTCCTTCCTGTGCGCGTTCATCTGTTATATGTTTCATCACCTGATTTTTACATGATTAATTTTCACTGTATTTGTCAATTTTAAATATACACGCCAGTCAATGTTTAGTTGTACGCATGACGTGTGCATTTTGTGCTTCACATGTTAGGTAACAGATATCAGTAATCATCTTAAGACCTCACTAGAAATGTTCGTTGTTGTTTTGTGTTGACATAAGGGTTTATTTTATGTCACTGTTGATCATCTCAGAGTTCAGTGTGCAATGGTTGGTGATTAAGGATTGCATAATACTGTTTGTTGCTGGTTCGCGGCCATAATTAATAATTGTGCAATATGCCCATTCGATCAGGATTGCTAAATTCCCTTATGTGTAATTTATGCATTTGTTTTTGCATGTCCTGTGCGAGAGAATTTTTCTCTTTGGCTATGGATGTTGTGATCATCCGTAGGTGGTAAGTTGTCATTGATCATCGAGCGTGGAAGTATGAGAATGTGTACGTGCATGTGTTCCCCCTCTAGAGTCATTGCGACGATCCCCACCTCTTCCTCCGTATTCCTAGACAGCACCCACAGGTATTTACGTCATAAATATAAAAAAAAAATTTGCTCAATACTTTCTGATTAAATTCGCGCTTGCACATATTTACCTGTCATACAACATCATGACATAGGGTAACTCCATCGAAAGTGATAGAGAAACGATTAATGAAACTAATATTTAACATAAATCCTAGCAAATCTTGCAGTGAGGTTTTCAAGCACAGTGACATTCTCACACTTTCTTCCGTTTATATTCACAAATGTGTTACTTTTTTAAGAGGAAATTATTATCTATTTCATGACCTGTCACAGAATCATCAACATCCGAACCGTCAAAATTAAACTCATTCACATGCACTCTTTCTCACTCTTCGAATAGTCTCCTTTCTACAATTGTATTGCTACATTTTACCTCACAGCAGTAGGGAACTAAAAAGCTACAACAAATTCAAGGAGGAAGTTAAAAGTTTTCTCATGAGGCACGAATTTTATAGAGTTAATGGTTTTTTAAATATGAAGCCATAATTGCTTCAATCATGTTTTTTATTGTATCATTTAATATTACTTGTGTTCAGACTGTTTTCATGTGTTTTAATTTACACTGTACTGCTGTATTTTATATCCATTTTAAATTGATTTTTTTTAATTGCACGCACGCTTAGTGCTTTCATTGCATTATACCTATAGCTGGCATATAGTGGTCAGTAAATCTAATTTTTAATGTTTGTCAGAATGGCATTTATTCCTTCTTCCTGCAGACTAAAGTAACATATATGTTTTATATACCTGCTTTTATAAACTCCAGCCGATTGAGTGATGTAAAGCCGGTCTTTCTTCCTATTTGCCATGAGTTCCAGCTGGTACGTGCTCATGAAAAGATGCAACACATGATTCTTAACCTATTATAATTCTACTGCAAGTATTTAGAATGGTCCGGTTAGCTCAACCAGAAGACTCGTTTAGTACAGTAGTTTTCGAAAAAAAATCGGCACGGGTATTACGTATCTTGTAAAGTGACATTATGTCGATTTTTATTGACATTATATTGGTTTTTTGTGAGATTATGAGTTATTTTGTTATTAGTTGCGCATCCATTCTGAAAATTACATCTGCAAATTTTCTGAATTTTAAAAATGAGAGAGATTAGAAATAAATATATTCACAGGTCACTGTCGAATTACAAGTCATATACATGCTAACAGTAATCACACACAACGCGGGCGCGGTGGTGATGTCCCGAAATTCTCCTTAAAGTTTTTGAAAACACAAAAATCTTAATTTATAACTTTGAAAGGACAACATATAAATAACTCGTCGGGCACAGCTAACAGATATACTTCATTCGCAGCATATTCAGTATCGATTTCCTCACAGAGTAAATATCACTGATTATATACACATGCAGACCTATACACACAATCATCCAGATGCTATCTTGCTATTCAACCAACTTTCTTCTTAGAGATGAAAACTATAGACTACTCGGCTTCATAAAACATATGCAACCAACAATGCGTGTAGTTGATCTATTCCCCCATAGATGGACGCTAACAACGATCCTAGTGAGCAAACGTGGAATGACTGTTTGCACCCTAAAGACTACCTATTCCTCAAGATGACATTTTATAGGTTTTTTTGACGTTTTATAGGTTTTTTACATAATACCCTTGAGGGTTAGCATATTTGTGGTTTATTTTTGTACACAGGCTTCTAAAGAGGTCTTTCCAAACTACAATTTTATTAAATTTCTAGCATCTAAGACTCCTCTGCCTGGCCAAATTAAACCACTTGCAAATTTATAAACAATGCTCTTGCATTAGTTGCAGTCGCAGATTGCATAATAATTAACCCATTCTGGGTAGGTTTTCGTGTTTTCAGATCTCATTGGGCGTTTTTGAGACTATTTACATACAAATATCAAGCTGGATGTTCTCTGCCTATCAAAAGCGGTCCTGGCCTTTGCAGGTTTCACATGATGCCAACTTAAAATTGCAAAGATTGATTTGTGCAATCTCAGCATGTTACTGGACCGTTCAGACTGCTGTAGCGATGTAAAAAGGAAAAATGAAAGGAAATGTCACCTGGAAGACAGTCAATTGTACTTAAAAAAGGCCATAGTGGTCTCGTAATGTACCAAATACCAAAGCAGTGTTATAAGTTTTTGGTAAATGAACTGTTAAGCTCCCTTGTGTTCTTGCCTAACACCAAGATGATGGCTTAATGTTTCGTGAAATGCAAAGCTGCTGCCTGCAGCATATTTGCTCTGAAATTCATTCTTGTAGCATACTTATACCACACTATATAAGATAAGTTTGAACTGCTGCATAAACGTTTTTACAACTATTTTATACGGCATATCAGCTCGGTAGTCAAAATAAGTGTGACGTCCATGGAAACCTTTATACAACAAACCGGAGCCTTGTGAAAAATTATTACTTCAGCGAACAAGTTGCTCCCAATGGAGTCATTTATACAACTGTCGTTTAGGAACTGTTGAAGGTTATATCGTCGGTTGTCGAGAAAAGTGACACAACTCAAAAATCACGTTTTTTCAGATATATGCATGAATGATCGTCAAAAAGTGTATATTTTTATCACACGAACCGTCACAACTGTAGTTTGAAAAACGGCCCGTAGATAGCAGAAGTGTCACTTTTCTTTTCAGTAACTATTCACCTGCGCGTCTCAAGAAAAGTGTCATAACTTCAGTTGTGCCTGGCACGTCTCGCAGTGTGGTAGTGCGTTATCAAGAAAAACGACACACTTTGACTTCGGCTGTGTGATCTGAACGCTGTTATCAAGAAGAGTGGCACATTTTGTTTTATAACGATTTTGATAATAAGGTAGGTAGCATACTTAGTTGAGTCTTATCGTGCATGTCTTTAGTCTTCAGTTATGTCGTCCTTCCTGATAAATAGTGATTATTTTTTGACAAGACTTTATCGGTTTCATCCTAATTTTGAGTTATGATGGCGTTCTTCATAAATTTACTCCGACTAAATCATACGTCGAAAAATATGTCACTTTTTTCAACACTTTCAATATGCCATTTTAAATAAACATGATGATTTTGTTTTAGGTCAACTATGTACCTTTTAACAATGTTTTTGTCGTTCTAAGAATCTTATTAGATTTCTTTTCAGAAAGTGATGGATTTGAATACCAAAGCTCCACTAACTCAACGAACAAGGCTGTTAATGCAATTGTCTGCAGAAAAAGGACTCAGTGATTTAGAAAATGAGGGAATATATGGACAATCATCAGAAACTGGTAAGTCGGTTAAGCCGTGATGTCTTAGGTCAAATGTAGAATTATTCAATTCAACCTGTAGATGCTCTTATGGAGAATCTAAACGAGGAATAGGTATTTTGGTGAAATATTTTAATGTAACTATCGCAACCCTTTCATATGCTGCAATATTTTTATATACGGTTGCTATAGTTCCAGTGAGATATTTTACGAAAATATGGCCCATTTAGAGGCTCTGTTACAAAGACAAACTTTTCCATCGTTGAATTGACATTTTTGTAGAAACAAATGTTTGAAAAAATGGAAGCTATTTGAGCTACTATTGATTCTTTTTTCTCTTTTAGGATCTGGCAAAGAACTTACAGCACCTAATTCACCACCCCCAATTAATCCACCTTGTGAAGGAGAAAATGCGTTACCGCATTTCAGAGATGTGACAGAGATTGTAGATTCATTCTTGACAGCTAGCCCATCAAAAATAAACGATCAACTGATTGATCTCGACAATGGCCTGCTTGATTCCCTAGGGACTGAAAAGGGCGAAGAGATATATAATATTGATCAGCAGGCCAGAGACACATTGTCACATATACGAGAAGCTCAAAATACAGAAGCGGAGTTCGACGATGTTGAGTCACCCTGTGATGACTCCGATGCAGACCCAGACTATGTTTCGTCTGCATCGGCAGAATCTCCTTCCCCCGAATTATCAAATTTCGAAGAGCCCAAAGCAAAGAAGCCCAGAAGAAGAAAAATGAATGTAGATGCTTGGCAAAAGAACATTGCAAAACGGCAACGAAATAGAGGACTGGAATACATATCGTCATCCAGCAAAAGGGTCATCAAGTCTAGAGAAATGGGACCTCCCTGCCAAAATTGCCGATTAAAATGCAACGAGAAAATCTCCAGTGAGGAAAGAAAACTAATATTCTCTGATTATTGGAGTCTAGGAGATCTGCAGCGGCAACGAGATTACTTGGCAAAATGTATGGAATCTGTAACATGCAGATATCAGTATAAAAATAGTAGGCGTGCTAGCAATAATGCGTTCTACTTTTTTATCCGAGGAACTAAAATAAGAATATGTAAACATTTCTTCAGAGCAACATTGGGTATTACGGACCGTCCGATAAGAACTGTGTTGGAAAAACAAAGAAGCTTTACCAAAGGGATACTGTCGGGTGAACAGATAGGGAAACACGGTAATCACCATCGCGTCGATGATGATATTAAAACTGGGATTAGAAACCACATAAATTCGATACCACGTATAGAAAGTCACTATTGTACGAAAGATTCGAATAGAGAATACATTGAAGGGGGCAAAACAGTGGCCCAGCTACATAGAGACTACGTCGAATCATGCAAACAAGCTGAGAAACCTTACGGCAACTACCTAATGTACAGCAGAAGATTCAATCCTGAATTTAATATTTCATTCTTTTTGCCTAAAAAAGATCAGTGCACGGACTGTGTTGCATTCCAAATGGCATCTGGTGAAGACAGACAAAATTTAGTTAGTGATTATGAGACTCACATCGCTGAAAAAGACCTATCACGCCAAGAAAAAAAAGAAGATAAAGAAAATAGTGAAAGCAACGTAATCGTTGCAGTTTATGATCTGCAGGCTGTACTTCAGTGTCCTAGAGGAGAGACATCACCTTTTTACTACTGTTCAAAATTGAATGTATTCAATTTTACAATTTACGAACTGAAAACAAAGGATGTCCAATGCTACATGTGGGACGAGTCTGAAGGAAATAGAGGTGTCTGCGAAATAGGTACATGCGTATTAAATTACATTGAATCTCTAGAAAGTAGAGCTAATCAAATGTATAACAAGAAGATTGACCTTATCTTTTACTCCGATAATTGCTGTGGACAGCAGAAAAACCATGTTATGTTTAAAATTTACCACCATGCTGTCCAAAAATACAATTTTATCAACTCAATAACGCATAAGTTCCTCATCAAAGGACATACCCAGAATGAAGGCGATAGCGTCCATTCCGTGATTGAACGACATGTCAAGCGTTCGTTGAAGTCAGGCCCCATATTTATTCCAGCCCAGTATGTAACCATAATACGAACGTCCAAAGTATCAGGTAGCCCCTACAGAGTGCATGAGCTGAATCATGAAGACTTCCTTGATTTAAAAGATTTTGCTTCTACGGCAGCAAGAAGCTTCACAAAAAATGATAGAAACGAAAGTATCAAGATAGCAGACATTAAAGTAGTAAAAGCGGATAAGAATAACCCTAATAAAATACTTTATAAAGCATCTTATGCTGATGAATACCAAACCATTGATATAGGGCTTTCTAGATACTGCAGAAGACGGAATGTAGAAAACGATGATACGTTGGTAATCAAAAAGCTATATCGAGTTAAACCAGGGATTACTGAAAAAAAGAAAAGTAGTATTTTAAGTTTATTCAACCAACCTAGTTCTGTGATTCCGAAGACTTACTTTCAGTATTATAGTAACTTGTAAAAGGTACTTTTACTTATGGCTTTCCTAAGTAAGCGATAAGTATGTTTAACTTCCCATGCATCTTTGATTACTTGTTTTTTACTCGCAGAGATGTTTTTTTGTTTAGTGATATTCTCGGCATTATTATTTATTTTTATAATGTTCCTACGTTTTGCAATGGTGCTTATTATTTTTTAATTCTGTGCTGTAAAACAGCCTCAATTTAGAGTGACTGTATCACTCTGTACATAAGTTTGTTTTATATTTCCATATATTTTTTGATAGAGAATGTTTTATTTGCATTTGTTGAAAAGGAAATAAATACAGGTTATTTACCAAATGTACGGTTTATTAATAAAAAAGTTGTTTTAGACATGGCATTGCGAATCTCATGTTTATCACGAACAACGACATAAATTTACAAATATTTTGTTTTTTTAGTACTTCAAATCAAATTTCATCAGAACTTACCATGAACAATAAGATAGTCATATCTACAACACAAAACAATCAAAATAATTGGTGTAAATCGATTAGGAAAACAGCCAAGCGATACAAACGATTATCAAATATTTCAAATCGCTCTCCTGAAAATTCAAGAATTTTGATTTGTGTCACTTTTCTTGACAACCGACGATATATCTGCGACAATATCACAACTTTCAAAGTAAAAATTCGATGCTTAATATATACGAGTATTAATCGTTATATCCTTGTAATTTACCTTTGGGTCGACGGCGAAGTTTTGCAAAGCACACTCTATTAACCTAAAACTCAAGCTTTCGACGGTCTATGCCATCATCATCAGGAGTAAGTCGGCGTGATTGTTGCTGAAGTTGTTCTTAGACGAAGCAGAAAAGAACACATAGTCAACGAACAAAAAACTGGATTGTTGAGGTTAGATTAGGAGGAATTTTTATTTACGTGCAAAAGCACTCGTCTACGCGACAGAAGTTGGCACAAGGGAGGAGTTGATCCGAAGAATAGAAGAGGCGTTTGGATTTGTGAAACAGAGAAAATGATTGAAATTTGATTTTACACGTATTTTTATTTTCCTTCCCCTGTACACAAAATTTGCAAATTCAATAAGTTAGTTGAACTTTTTTGTGACTGGTGGCATACCATTAGAATCGGGATAAACTAGAGCAGTTTTTAAAAGGATTCTAAGAACGTTTTTTTACAGGAATTCAAAATTGAGACTTATATTTTTTGTTCTTCCTTGTAACCCTTTGTGAGTTTATAAATAAAAAACTACATGCTGCTGGCAAGTAATGTTGATTTTGTAAGATTGGTACAACATCCGCCATTAAGATAAATTAATCATTATGAGGACATACTCTTTATTTTTTTTTATTTCACATTTTGGATTTTTTACTCAAAAAAATTAAAAAATCTACATAATTAACTCCGTTGGGCTAAAAACTGTTTGAGGAACCTGGGGTGATAGAAAAAGACCTCATCTGTCCGCCATTTCAATTTGGCTACGCTACTTACGCGTAGACTACGTTTTCCTTTTCTATATGAGCTTATAGTATTGCACTCTGTTCATTTCTATTTTTTAATATTCCTAATTTTATTTACATCGAGCATTGGGCTACTGATATTTTTCAGCGTAAAAAATACCAACGAAGAACCAACTGTCCGATCAACGTGACCGTTAGGGACTTTCGTTACCACAATACTTCTATCGCATTTCGCAGTGAAATTGAGAAATAAGATAATTACTCTTAGTGATAATTATCTGCCGGAATACTCTAGATTAGGTAATTAAAAGTTCCAATTTCTTGCTGAACAATTTCCTTGTATAAATACCCTAAAAACCTTCTTTGCACAACGACAAGGAAACTCATCATCTCTGCTAACATTAGTCATCAGTTGGTGCTGGAAGTTTACGAGCCAGTTTTGCTTTCAATATTTGTCGTATCCCCCTACAAAATTAAGTTTGAAATATTAATGTAAAAAGCCTCCACTTACCGTGTCAATATTCTATTCACTTTAATTATGTATATGTATTTACAGCGAGCTGGGAACGGTTAAGGAGAATTATTCATCATTCTTGGGTATAAATTAGCAAGGTGACGAACAGTGTCGTGCAAAGGGTTTAAGGGATTTGGTAACCCGAATATCTGGCATAGGATAGTAGGTAAAACTAGGATTGCATGGTTGCTTCTTCTCCTTCCAGTGCTACTTTTTCTAATGGAGGTTCATTGTAACCAATCCCTGCTTCCATAGCGTCAGTTTGTAAGTCTGTCAGGTCTGGTAACCCAAACACCAGACAATTTTAGAGAAAAAAGCGAAGGAAAGGAGAGAAGGAAGGGAGATAACAAAGAGGCACAAGAGAATCTTTTATGACGGAAGAATTTAGGCATTGCTCAAATCACTTGACAGATTTTTATAGGTTAGAATATTTGATTTTTTTAAGGATATCGTCAAATTGCTCTAATTTGCCGCAGCCTTTTGTGCATGCGGACAATCTACTAATTCGCGCATCGGAGGGTTGCTGTGCGATTCTGTGTACTTGTCTTCTTCCAGGACTCCGTGGACCGTCAGTCTTGCTTTTCATGATTAGATGGTGCAACTTATATTTCTCGTTTCGAAACATACGTTCCAAATTCTTTGATTTACGTTTTTCAACTGTGGCTTGAAAACTCTTGTTCGAAACGAGAACCGTCCATAGTATTTTCAACATTCTTCTGGAAAGTCTCATCTCTTAAGTTTTCTAATTCCCTCATGCAACCAACATTTGTTGTACAAGCTTCCACGTCATAATGCAGAACAGGTTGAATTTGATACTTATCTATCATGTCTCAACATCGGTTACTGTATTCTTGATAGTATTTCAGATTTAAAATTAAAGTCTTGAATAATTCTTCTTCTTGTTCTGGTGCCATGTGTAAAGCTGCAACTCGATGATCAACTGTCCTGTTCTCTTCTTTAGCTTGTGGAAAAATGTTGCTGCGTCTGGTACGAGTATATCACACCAGTTTCTTATGTTCCTCGACCAAGAATGTTGTATGCTAGGGCCGTGCTTGCTTCCCCTACGTTAGGTACCGAATACCTGAATCATCTCGATATACATCCCGAGTAGAATACTTTACGTTATTTTAGATTAACCACTGCCTTTCTGCAACACATCTCCTTGACAGTTCTTCATTTGTGATATGGGCTATCCAGAAGATACGAAGTAGTCGACAACAGGTTCAAAAGCTCGATTTTGCTCATAATATTTGCTTTGCGTGACCAGCTTCCAGCACTATACAATAATATGACATTGTACAGGGTGCAGCAGAGAGGACGGACGTTTTTGGGATGGGTAGTACTCTCCACCTCCGTCTACGAGAGACTGCTTTTTTGTGCTAATTCTACAGCTAACTATGTTATCTACAAAATGACACCAAATTTGTTATCCTAAGTCTTCTACGTTAAGTAAGAAATGCTATCTAACATGGGTCAAAGTACGTATATACATAAAAATGACAAATCAAAGTTTCTTATAGGGTGTCCCAGAAGTCGACGTCAAGCCAAAACCGGGTGATAGGCAAAGTCATAACAGCTATCAGAAAAATATTTAAAAAAATTGTATGTATGTGTTTTGAAAATTATAGGTCTTTGAAAAAGATATAGAAATTTCACACCCTACGGCAGTCTGTCAACTCCTGTTACTACAAATATTAACTTTTTTTGGATTTTATTTTTACAATGTAATGATGAATAATGCATCTTCAAACTGGTGTCTCAACCTTACTGCCAACTTTTCTCGTTGAGGAAAAATTGCCACTTATTTCCCAACCAAGTATTCCAAAGTAAAACTTTGCTCAACTTTAACTGGCTGTACTGGAAAAAAATGTACTACGAGTTTGGCAAGTAACCTTAAAAGTTGGCGCATTTAATAAGGATTCCAAAATGGTATAACACTTAGAAGATTACTCGTTAACTTATGCACAATTTTTATTTGAAAAAAACGGATGGAAATTTTTCAAAATTACCTAATTAAACAGCGATTATGAAAACGCACAAGGACCCTTAAGGATAACTGTTTGCAGAACAGTGGGCGTCAAAATGCTGCTGATGATGATTTACCTTTACAGCAAATGCTCAAACTGTTTTCCTTCAGCCGCAATACACGCTCGACATCTTCTTAAAAAAGATCGGGTTATTAAACGAGCGAATCCACGGTTATTAACAAACTCAGCTGCTTCCAATAGTCTTTGCCGTAGCTCAGCTACATTTTGAATCGGCTTGAAATATACTTTGTCTTTTACAGTTCCCCAGTAAAAAAATCTAAAGGATTCAAATCAGGTGATCGGGCTGGCCACGGTATTGTACCAGACCGCCTTATCCATCTGCCTGGAAAGTTTTGATCGAGATACTCTCTCACTGAGAGTGCATAGTGCGCTGGGTGGCATCATGCTGAAACCACATGTCCCTGTAAATACTCAGTGGCACGTCCACCAATAAATTTTGTACATGATTTTTCAAAAAATCCAAATAAACTTCAGCTGTCAAAGTCTCTGGGAACTCAAACGGAACGATTATTTTACCATTTAAAATTCCTGTCCAATGGTTTATCTTGAAGCGATATTGAGATTTATCTTCTCTCATCAAATGTGGGTTTGCTACGTGCCCCTCGTGTAAGTTATGTAGGTTCATGTACCCATCTTTCTTAAATGTGGATAAACCATTGGACAGGAATTTTAAATGGTAAAATAATCGGTCCGTTTGAGTTCCCAGAGACTTTGGCTGCTGAGGTTTATTTAGGTTTTTTGCAAAATCATTTAGGAAATTTATTGGAGGACGTGCCACTGAGTATTTACAGGGACACGTGGTTTCAGCATGATGGCTGCCCAGCGCACAATGCACTTTCAGTGAGAGAGAATCTCGATCAAAACTTTCCAGGCAGATGGATAGGGCGGTCTGGTACAATACCGTGGCCAGCCCGGTCACCAGATTTGAATCCGTTAGATTTTTTTACTGGGGAACTGTAAAAGAAAAAGTGTATTTCAAGCCGATTCAAAATGTAGCTGAGCTACGGCAAAGACTATTGGAAGCAGCTGAGTTTGTTAATAACCGTGGATTCGCTCGTTTAATAACCCGATCTTTTTTAAGAAGATGTCGAGCGTGTATTGCGGCTGAAGGAAAACAGTTTGAGCATTTGCTGTACAGGTAAAACATCATCAGCAGCATTTTGACGCCCACTGTTGTGCAAACAGTTATCCTTAAGGGTCCTTGTGCGTGTTCATAATCGCTGTTTAATTAGGAAATTTTGAAAAATTTTCATCAGTTTTTCTTCAAATAAAAATTGTGCATAAGTTAACGAGTAATCTTTTAAGTATTATACCATTTTGGAATCCTTATTAAATGCGCCAACTGTTAAGGTTACTTGCCAAACTCTCGTAGTACATTTTTTTCCAGTACAGCCAGTTAAAGTTGAGCAAAGTTTTACTTTGGAATACTTAGTTGGGAAATAAGTGGCAATTTTTCCTGAACGAGAAAAGTTGGCAGTAAGGTTGAGACACCAGTTTGAAGATGCGTTATTCATCATTACATTGTAAAAATAAAATCCAAAAAAGTTAATATTTGTAGTTGGAGACTGCCGTAGAGTGTGAAATTTCTATATCTTTTTCAAAGACCTATAATTTTCAAAACACATAGATAAATTTTTTTTAAATATTTTTCTGATAGCTGTTATGACTTTGCCTATCACCCGGTTTCGGATTGACGTCGAGTTCTGGGACACCCTGTATATACTTTGGACATATTTAATGTTACAGAAGTTGTTCAAAATGTCCTCCAAACCGACCGATGTGACAAGTGTAGTATTGCAGCGATCCTCCTCCCACTAACTCTTGGATATCGGGCAATCATGTTGAGAATCTCCTCTTCATCTTGTGGAGACAGTAGTCGATAACGGCTGTTTACTGGTCTTTGAATCACATTTTCCGCCTGTCTCAGGTATGTAAAGACAAAAGCCAGAACATTTGGCGTAATTCGGTCAGGCAATCGTCTTGCATATTCTCTCATAGCAGCAGCGACATTTCCATTGCAAAAGCCGTAAACTAACGTCATATCAGCAACATGGTGATTTGAAAATTCATTACGTGGACGATTTGGCCTGTTTGAAACTTAGGTACGACTAATAAAATGTTCAGTCACAAATCACTTCCAACACAAATACTCAAAATTGATATTGAAACTAGTCAGCAATAACAAAATGAACGTGTGATGACAAATAACTGGTTGTTACCATCTCGATAACGAGACTTTTCGGTCTATTCCAGGAATGTGGGGTGTGGTTCGCTACTTGGATGTGGATGGCTTGCGCAAGGGTCATGTTTAAGCAACATTTGTACTTAAAATAACTAACATAGTTTTGGCAATGAAGTAGGCTTACATCAATAATGCAATGATAAAATTCTCACGAAATTTTTATTGACAAGTAATAAGAAAAAAAATAATGTTTTGGGCGACCTTGCAGCTGAATACACTCCTGTATACGTCTAGGCATCGACAAATTGAGATTATCGATGTCTGGTTGTACCACCTCATTCCAAGCAACTCGAGCATCATGGATTTTAGCTTTGGTAGAGTCTGTGGCGGATGGTGCAAAGTGGTAAGTCTCCTCCCCATCATATCCCACACGTGTTCGATAGCATTTAAATCCAGTGATCGGGGTGGCTACGGCTTCTTGAAGAAAGGCTTATGGTTCCTCTACCTTCTTCTATCCACACACGCACACACGCATTACCGTCATTGCCGTACAATTTCTGAAAGGACAGACCAACATCTCGATAGTAATTTTACCCCTGTCAGAGGCGCTAACATGGTGATAATTTGGACGACTTTGAACTCGAGTTCTTTTGTTATGCCCAACACTTGTAAATGAATGGGCAATAAATCAAAATATCTGTACTACTCCGCTGTCAGAAACTGCTTTCTTCAGAAAAACTAATAGATAACATAACAAACAATTTGAAGAACATATTTTTTCTGGGTGTAACACTTCTGATGTCACTGAGTATATTTTGAGGCAGATTCCTGCACTTTGTTCTTGAAATTGTTATATTCTTTGTGTGGAAGGGGTAATTGACCCCATTTTAATCTGTGCCTTGTTTCCTCAAGCACTTTTCGTGTAATGGCAGCAACTTAAAAAAGTTTTTGACATTCGAAAGTAATTAGGAAACTTTTTGGCGTTTTCTCGTAAACGTGGATATCGTGTATAAAAGTGACATATTGCCTTTCACTATTTAACGAGAGCACCCACCATTTTGTTTTTACGACGTTTTTTGATGTTCATGTTAGGTAAGAGAAAATAACTATTCTTAAGCTAGCTTCCTGTGGCTACTGTATTCGACGAAATTAGTGGGATGAACCCTTCCTGTATCTCGAAGTCTTTGGTACACTTGCACAAATGTCCTTCTGTCTGGGCGTAACTAACAATATGTCGGCGAACTCTTGATTCGAGAACATTGTAAATAAACACGACGACGTACACGAACAAAAACAAAACAACACGCCCGATGCTCTGCTCGGCAAAACGATAAAGTAATTTATCTATGTAAAACGATAACTAACCACTGTTACCGTTTTGCGATCGATTGCCGGTTCGATAAGGGTGATGATGACCGACGCGCTGTTGTCATGTGTGTTTTAAATATCCAATTTAATGAAACCTACTTACTTCCTGACTACAAATTTTGGCTTAACCTAGAAAAACTTAATGCGATTCATTTGTTAATTAACCAATTTAAAAACGTTTTAGATTAGATTGTAAAAATTAGTAAGATCGTGGTGATTGTGGTCGATATAAAGCACTTAAAGTTTTGAACTATAAAGCCATTTAGACAAAAATCTATTGACTTTTGGACCATGGGTCGTAAGAGCTTTTTGACTTGTTTTGAACCCCCTATTACCCATTTAAATAATGACTACCATAACGTGTACACCCTGTATAAATACAATAAAATGTGTAAATGTTTAAATTACAGTACAATACTAGATAGTAGTATACCTAATATAAATATTACATAAATCCGCCTATAATGTCAAAATTATATTTTAAAAGGACCTGCATAGTTTATGAGTTCATGTTTATAATTCAGAGAAATGAGGCGTGATGATTGTCTTTAAATTTGTTGTTAAAAAAGGTTTTTTAACTTATTCTGTTGAAATTATTGAAGTTCAGAAGCTTCATAGGTGGTGCATTGTATAGTACAATGGCATATATTTTGAAAGAATGATTTCTTGTGAAGAGGCATGGTTAATGTATACACAAAATGAATATTTCTTGAGTGGGTACACCCACAAAATATTAACTAGTTTTTTAAAAATGGAGAGAATGATGTGGTTAAAACTTTGTCAACAAAACATAATAAGTGAAACTTAAATAATTTTGTTACATTTGACCAATTCAGTTGTTCAACATACGAGCTAATCAGATTAAAAATCAATCTATAACAGAAATTTTGTATTTTTGCAAACGTTTCACAGATACAGAATCTAGAAATGATATATTAAGCCGCAATAAGAAATTTTTGACATTATCACAGTTTCGAATAGAACCTTTTTAGTACTAAACTCAAGTATTTGGCAATTAAGGTATCACTGACGCAGGACAGCATCGCATCTCTTAGTACCACCACAGGGTGTTTCAGTTTATTGTTGCATAACTTTAAGATTCGATAGAACTTTTAAAATTAATGCATAAAGTCTATATAAACATGGGTCGAAAAATGCGTGGCTTCCGAAATACAGGGTGTTTAAATTTACTTTCTAAAATAGTTTTTTTTTAAATATTTCGAACAATATAAGATGTATAGTAGTGAAAATTGGTATACAAGGGTTTTTTGGTACGACAAAACGAACCATGGTTTTACTGTAGCCGCTAGAGGGCGCTCTCTACTGCTGTACCTGTAGTGTATTAAAATGACCGAAAATTTTTCCTTAGTGCAATTTATTGCTTTTTGAATAAAAAAACTGATTCTTCGCACTTTTCAACATAAAAAAGCTCTATTGTGAATTTTCGTTATAGTTAGCCGTTTTTGAGATATTTCAATTTTCAAGGTTCGATGCATTTTTAATTATTTATGATAAAATAACGTTAAAAAGTCATTATCTCGATAATTTTTAGAAGTACGCTGTGCCTGCAAATATTTTTGAAATTGAAAGCAGAATAAGGTTAAACGTCTATTAGTTGACAGTTAGTTTTGTTGTCTGTTGAAACCTGAAACGTTTTTTTGCAATTGTGAATGCACGAAATTTAGTTTCTTTAACCAGTTTTTTTTTTGTAAGTTTTATAAAAATGCCATTTTTATTCTCCAATCAAGATTTAGCGGATATTCATTTTGTGTATGGCATTGTAAATGGAAACGCAGCAGAAGCAGCCAGAGAATACGCACGAAGATTTCCAAACAGACGACATTCAACTCGCTCAGTATTTGTAAGAGTGCATCGCCAAATAATTGAAAATGGTTTTGGAAATCTCCAAAGGGATCAAAACATAAATGTTCGTCAGCGCAGATTTACCCGTATGATTCTACGTGAGTTTGATAGAGATCCGACCACAAGTGTTAGGAGAGTTTCTGGTGCCTTGGGAATTTCAGCAAGCCATGTTCACCGTGTTCTTAGAAATTACCATAGACGTCCTTACCATTTGCAACCTGTGCAAGGACTACAGCCAGGGGACGGAGAATGAAGAATCATATTTTGTTAGTGGATTCTTGATACAACTGATAATAATAGGGAGTTTTTAAGTAACGTTTTATGGACCGATGAGTCATGCTTCACTAGACGTGGAGTGGTAAATTTTCATAATCAACATATTTGGTCGCATGAAAATCCGCATGCAGTTCGGGAAAGAAATTTTCAGCATGAATTTAGTGTGAACGTGTGGATTGGTTTCTACCGTAATCGACAATTTGGACCCTACCTTTTGCCTGCAAGGTTAAATGCTGCGACCTTCTTGGAATTTTTAAAGCCTGAACATGCAAATATGTGGGATGATGTTATGTTAGATTTAAGAAGATTGGACTGGTTCCAGCTTGATGGTTGTCCAGCTCATTATTCGAGAATAGTTAGAAACTGGCTGGACGAAAATTATCCAGAAAGATGGATCGGCCGTGGAGGACCAGTCGCTTGGCCTCCACGATCCCCTGACCTAAATCCATTAGATTTCTTTGTGTGGGGATTTCTAAAAGAAAAAGTGTACCAGACTCCCGTAACCACAAGCGATATGCTAATAGACAGAATCAGGAATGCAT
Source organism: Acanthoscelides obtectus (assembly GCA_963669975.1). Lineage (NCBI taxonomy): Eukaryota > Metazoa > Arthropoda > Insecta > Coleoptera > Chrysomelidae > Acanthoscelides > Acanthoscelides obtectus. The sequence continues at coordinate 25,350,519 of CAVLJG010000010.1, read as the reverse complement.
ATGATGAAATAAGGCCTCATTTGAATAATGCTATACCACGTTCGATCATTCGTAGATGTGAATTGTGTATTGAACAATTGGGTTTACATTTCGAGCAACTACTTTAGATTTTGTATGTTTGTCCAAACTATCCAACAGCATTTTAGTTGTAAATAATTAATTTAATTTGTTAAAAATAATATTGGACAATTAAACAAATTAATATTCTGTTTTTGTGTGTTTATTTGGAGTTAGGAATTATTGCTGTGGTTAAAAACGCAATCTACACAATCATCTTAATTACTTGTAATGCCCAAATCGAAAATGTAAAAAAAATATTATTTTCCCATAAGTAATTAAAAATATCTCAAAAACGGCTAACTATAACGAAAACTCACAGGAGATCTTTTTTATGCAGAAAAGTGCGAAGAATCAGTTTTTTATTCAAAAAGCAAAAAATTGTACTAAGAAAAATTTTTCGGTCATTTTAATACACTACAGGTACAGTAGAGTGCGCCCTCTAGCGGCTACAGTAAAACTATGCCCATGGTTCATTTTCTCGTACCAATTTTCACTGTTATACATCAAATACTGTTCGAAATATTTAAAAAAAACTATTTTAGAAAGTAAATTTAAACACCCTGTATTTCGGAAGCCACGCATTTTTCGACCCATGTTTAGATAGACTTTAAGCATTAATTTTAAAAGTTCTATCGAATCTTAAAGTTATGCAACAATAAACTGAAACACCCTGTACAATTCACGTGTGGTACAAACTTTAGCTACTCGTTAAAAATACCCCTAAATCTTTCGCTGATTCCTCTATTTGAATAACACTGCCGTTTAATTTTGAGTTAGTTTTAAAATGACTTCTATGTGAGAAAAAACTAATACTGTAGATTTAGATGGATTTAACTGAAGGTTATGTTCGGCGGCCTAGTCATAATATCTTTTAAATCTTCTGACATCTGAACTTCAGCAATATTCATATTACTATCAAAGCTTAAATATAGGTGTGAATTGTCTGCAAAAAAATGAATATTGCTGTTTTTGCTGTTGTTTTGTTTAAATCTTGCGTGCATTCTGGAATACACTTCGTGGACCGCGTACTAAATTTAGCACAAAATTTCGTATCGTGACAGACGTCTCTTAAACCAACCGCATTCCGTAAAAATTTTAATTTTCCCATTAAACCATAAAAAGATGCGCTAAAAAACTTCCAAGGAACTAATTAGCAATTCTCTCGAATTTCCTGGAAGGAACCAAATATCCGGCTTCTAATTAGATTAGATTATTCACAAGTTTCACTTGATGAATCGGCAGCATTTGCAATCTTTAATCTACCCTCCATAAAATAACTTTTTACCCCTAATATCAGCCATCCTTAGGGCGAGAGCATTCAAAGATTGTCGAACAAAATAAATATGAATAAGATAAAAACCTTTCGAGGGTTGGAACATTTTGCATGATATAATGATGTTCTGAAAGCTGTACATTTACTGGGAAATGCATATCTTATGAATTTCGTGACCTTAATGGCCTTTTGACTCCGGAGGATCTTATTTTCTTATTATGTATTGAGAATATCGAGGTATCTGTTGTATCGGCTGACAGTAACTAAGCGTTATGTAAAGGACCAGACAAATAATATACAGGGTGTCCGCAAAGTTGGGGTTTTCCTTTACACGACGTGTAGATCTTGAAAACATAAGCAATTTTTCTCAGTACCATATACACCAATGCCTTAAGGGAACCGAGATAAAGGGCTCTGCAACATCAAAAATATCTGAATACCGTCCTGTAGCCGCGACATCTCCGACTGGTACTAGGACACTAGCTCAACCCGAACGACAGAACTGCGTCGGGGTCAGTGTGTCAGGTCAGTATGCAACCTTCAACCGACGGTTACGGTCACGCGTCTAGAGATAATCGCGTAGACGAGAATCCCTCAACAAGCACGTGGCTAGAGAAGTGCAAGTATCAAAAACTAAATAACGAAATAACTTTCGCAACACTGATGTTTGGTCAGTAGAAAATCCGCACGCTGTCCGTCGGGCACATTTTCAACAAACATTTTCGGTGAATGTTTGGGCTGGCATGGTGAACGGGTATGGTCATTGGACCATTTATTCTCCCAAATCGATTGGACGGGATGCAATACCTAGATCTTACGCAACATTTTGCCTTCCTTGTGTGCCTGCGTCTGCTCGGTAGCGCATCAGCTGATTTCATTTTCTGTTGGAGCGGTATGATTTCGGGCAGAGACGTACTTAGCCCTTCTCGTCAACTGGAGAGTGAGTACTTTTGCCTTTATTTTTTTTACTTGATCGCCCTCGTTTCACTACACATCACCTTTGTTATTTCAAGGGTAGTTGTTTCTGAAAAGGAAACCCCAACTTTGCGGACACCCTCTATTTATCTAGAAGTAAAATCGCAAAGAATCCACTTAAAAGTAATATCAAAGAATCGATCATCGTTATATAAAAAATGATTATTTATATGGCATGTAATGTTAGTTTGCTTTGATGTCAAGATTCTACTTGTATTATAAGGTAGCAGTAGTCATAGGACAGAAAGTTATGCTGAAATTCATCGGGTTATAATTTCTTACATGACTAGTTATAGTATGAATATATGAATAGTATTCAAATAATATGAATATTGTCTAAATAGCGTGGCAGTGAGGTAGCATTGTTTTTTTCAACACATCTTATATATATTTTCTACACCTATGCAGACACGGACGCAGAAATCTAAATGCCAGGGCACCGCGGCTGCTATGAGGTGCTATAACGTAACTCCTGAAACTTATCTTCTGCTTTTTATGTTTGTATGATATGTAATGTCTGGCCGAATCAAAACAAATATATGTTTAAATTTCTGTTTGCTGTGTAACCCGAACTAATAATTATCACTCCTGTTAGGGCTGCAAGGACTTTCACACAGTGTTCTTTACGCAGCATTGTAGGTTGTAAGAGCATTGGCAAAGCGTTCTTAGAACAGCTATACAAGCTGAACGGGCGCACCTAATGTGACACGTCAGTCACTTAAGATGTTGTATATGGGCTACAGGTAACAGTTACACAACAAAAGTGTGAACACTCTTGCATTCGCTGAAGAACCTTTAGGTCAGTGCAAGATTCAGTGTTTGTCAGCTATACAGCCATGGTTCTACTTTATTGCAGCTAAACTATTTTTTATGTATTGTATAGGCGGAGTGAAGAATATTTACAAACGCGTTACATTCATCTTGTGTACCGACATACACCTTATGTGATATAGGGCTATTGAACGACTTCCGCAGCATTGTGATTATCGTACCAAGTAGTGTTTCAATTTCTACGGGCTTCGTAATTGGTTAATATTATAATGATAAAATATGACTAGATTTTTATAATGAAAATTTGAACTTAAAGCATTAAATCCTCCACAAATCCTAAATTTAGATTTTTATCACTTTCTGTCTGTAATATAAGAGTGAAACCGAATTATTTGATTTTCAATAGAGGACTATATGTTTTGCCCAATATGGCGGGTGGTTATGTCTGATCATGGCATCCTCAATACTAACTTTGGTTTATTAGAACATGTTGGTGTTATGCGCAGGTTTTTTATCTATAAAATGAAATATGGACAGAGTTGAATGCTTGACTCAAAATTTGTACCAGATCTACACTATCTGTTTGAAAAGTTGATAAAACCTTTACAACTAATATTCATTGTTGCTTGTCTTGAAGAAGAAAAATAATGGTTATGGCATTTAACCTAAAAAGGTTACTGCAGAAAGTTAGGTTATGGTAAAGTTGTATATATATATATATATATATATAACTTGAGACGTGGTCATTGTCGTCTAGACCAGTTAGGTGAAAAATTAAAGCTTCCGCCTTTTGTTGGGTACTTCGACAAAATTTAAGCAAAGAGGACTCTTTATACTTTTTTAATTCTCTCTAGCTTTCAATGGACTCTGCCATCATCATCAGCAGCTGCAATTACAATGATAACAGTAGCAACAATAGTGTAAAATGAATTTAAATTGACTCAACTTACAGTAGTATGTGAGGATGTTGCTAATTGTTGTTTACGTATAGGATGAGGGAAACGTCCAGTAACATGGTTAGAGCTGGATAGATGGTACAATGGTTAAAATTATATTTCAACACAGACATTGACAACCTTCGGCCTTTTGTCAAAGGGTTCATCTCACTCATTATTCCATGACCACCATTTTGTGTAATCATCAAGTGGCTTCACGATGTAATGCTTTAATGTTTTTAAATAATTTTTAATCTGTTTTTAACTTGTTCTTGTCATATTTTATATAATTTTGACCATTGTACCATCTATCCAGCTCTCACCATGTTACTGGACGTTTCCCTCATCCTATACGTAAACAACAATTAGCAACATCCTCACATACTACTGTAAGTTGAGTCAATTTAAATTCATTTTACACTATTGTTGCTACTGTTATCATTGTAATTGCAGCTCCTGATGATGATGGCAAAGTCCATTGAAAGCTAGAGAGAATTAAAAAAGTATAAAGAGTCCTCTTTGCTTAAATTTTATCGAAGTACCCAACAAAAGGCGGAAGCTTTAATTTTTCACATATATATATATATATACAGGGTGACTGTGAAGTTGAGTCATTAATTTTCAGATAATGATTGTAGAAGGAAGATAAACCAAAATATGTGTGTAAAAATAAAAAAAAAATTAAAAAAAAATGTTTACCTTGTTTTATAAAGTATCCTCCCGAAAAGTATTTCACGGACCTGTATTTGATCGTGAGGTCCCCTGTGAGGTCTTAAGTCACCTGATTCACGAGCCCGTTGTACTATATTAACAAAGGCACGAGGGGTTGGTTGCACTCGATTGGGAAACCGATCCGCATAAACATGTGCCATTTTTTATTTCGTTTGAGCCACGCAACAGACACTATTCACACGCGTTACCGACTGAAACTAACTTTATGTATAACTGAACTGAATAAAATAATTGTAAAAACATCGTTCCAAATTCTTTCGCTTTTTTGTTTCCGATGCGATGAACCGATAAGGCGGATTATATCCGTTGTTGCCAAACACGAGCACATGATATTATTATTGAGACAGGGCGGTACTCAAACTTCCAAAGGGCTATAACTTTGTTACGTTAATTTTACCAGAAAAATGGTAAAGGAAAAAAACATTTCTTTTGATCAGATGTACTCACTGTTAAAATAAATGACTCAACTTCGAAGTCACCCTGTATATATATATATATATATATATATAGATTAGGAATTAATAATTAAGTTGCCTTAATTCGTTAGGAGAAAGTATGTATGTAATTTCTTTTGGCAAACGATGTACCAAACAACCTGTACATCAAATAAAACCAAAATGTTCATAGTTATAAAGTTTGTTGTCTGTTTCACCTATCGTAATACACTTCAAAGCTATTGGCTGACGTAGCATTATCCACACTTTCTAGTAAACTGTTCCAAGTGTTGAATATGTAATTGGGGAGAAATCACTGCCGCAGTGTCGTTCTAAACGGCTCCTTTTGCAGTTTAACCTGCGAAGATTGCTGCCTGACAGTTGGTATAGGTGCGTCAGGTTAGTGTGCCAATCAAGTCGTGGAGTATTTTAAAAGTAACTATGAGACCGTCTCGAATTCTTCCGTCGGAGAATGCGGTCCAGTGGAATAACTCGAGGCGATCTTATAGTTCGGTCTGCGAGCTCCAAATGGGATTCGAGTTGCCCGACGCTGTACTGCTTCAAGGAGATTTCTGTCGCGCAGCTTCTCATACGAGCACAGGGCCGGTGAATTTCATAATTGATCTTAGAAATGTATTGTAAATGAAGGCGCAGTTGTTGAAGTCGGATCAATTGAAAGATATCTCCAGCATGTATAGAAGCTTCTTGGCTTTGGTTGTTACGTGGTGTATGGTAAATACTCTGACCAGGATAAATGGTCGTTGACTACAACGCCAAGTTCAGTATAATTGGAGACCGCTTCGATGGTGCGATCAGAGATCTTGTATACGAGCCACGGATTGATTTTCCCGAGCTGTAAGGCACAACATTTTGATGGGTCCAGGGATAGAAACCAACTATCTGAACAATGACGAACAATGTCATGATTTCGCTGGAGCAAACCAGAGTTTGTAACGGTGTTGTAATTCTTCGTGTCATGGGCATAATCAGAATATGTGGCCGGCAGGTCACCTGAGTACAAAAGGAAAAGCACGGGACCCAAGTCTGATACATGAGGAACTCCGCTTGCCACACGATAAAGGGAAGACTGGCTATCACTGACGTGCGCAGAAAAAGTCCTACTGGTCAGGACAGCCTCATTCACTGCAACAACTTGCATCTGATTCCAAGTCTTCCGTGCGAGACGTAATCAAAAGCCCTAGAGCAGTCTATATACAGGGTTTGTCCGGAAAGTAATAGTACTCATTTTCTTCCGCCATGACTGTACTCCGGAGCGTGCACGCACCGACTGGATTTGGTAGAGGGCATTCCTAGCTAACGAATGAGCGGCTGGTCAGTTTTCTACGAGCACTTGGAGAGTCAGGACAGGCATTTTCGCGCGACGTGTTTCTGTGAGTGGTGCAGCGTTCGTTAGAGCAGAGGTACGCGATTAAATTCTGTGTGAAACTCGGTAAATCTGCGACAGAGACGTTTGATATGATCAAGCAGGCTTACCCAGGTGTTGCTTTAGCAAGAAGTGGTGTGTTTCGGTGGCATTTGTTTTACGTGGAAGTGCTCAGGAGACTCAAACGAAGGGTCAGTCGGGTCCGACAAGACATCGCAGCCGACTGGAAGTTGCACTACGACAACGTTCCGGCTCACACCGCCTTTCTTGTGAACAGCTACCTGACCAAGGCCGGTATCCCAACGCTTCCGCAGCCGCCCTACAGCCCGTATGTGGCCCCCCGGACTTTTTTTTGTTTCCTCGCCTGAAAAGGCCGATGAAAGGCAAGCATTTTGAGACGACAGCATGCACCGCGTCTCTCAAGGCAATGCCGGAGAATGCCTTCTGTGACGCCTTCAATGCTTGGAAATCGCGCTGTCAGCGCTGCATCGACGCAGAAGGAGCCTATTTTGAAATTGTTTAAAGAATTGTAACGATTGGCTCAATAATTTTTTTTAAATCGACTCAGTCCTATTACTTTCCGGACAAACCCTGTATATTATGTCAACTGGAGCGTTCGCCTCTATATTCAGTATCCAATCGTTGGGACAGTGGAGAAAGTTGGTGATTATCTATCGTCCAGGAATAAATCCGTGCTGGTTGTTAGGGATGAGATCATTTTCGAAAGGAAATTTTAAGAGCTTATCTAATATGATTCGTTCAGCTATTTGGCGGCAATAGGAAATAGACTTATTGCACAATGATTTTTGCGGATTATTTGTCACCACTTTTAAATATAGGGGTAATATAAGCACTAAGCCAGCATGAGGGTAGCGTATGAGTGCTGACAGAAGATGATAGAGGATAAAATGTTATTTCCACACCGTCATATCTTTTCTACCGAACCTAAGGCTTTGCCTTGTCACACGCTTGTTCTGTCATAATTCAATTACTGCGACTCATTTTATGGGCCTTGTATAACAAGGTATGATGTTGATCGTATCTCTTGTCTTAGGTTTATTTTTGGAGTGAAAAAATTTTAACATATTTCTTATAAGTTACCTGTAATAGGATGGCTAAATATGGAAGCTAGGAGAAATCTGCACTCTGCAGTTTTGTTTCATAAAATTATTCTCTATAAAACACCGCCTTATTTATACAATAAGATTACATTTCGAAGTGATGTTCACAATATCAATGTTCGGTATCGGAAGCTGATTTCCCAACCACGTCATCGTACATCTATGTTTAACAGATGCTTTTCTCATTTTATCTACCACTTCTACAATCACGTCCCCACAAACCTTAAGTATATATGTGTCAGCTTTCAAAAGAAGTTACAGAAAATTTCTATTAGATGAATTGTAGTGTTTACTTTATATTGTTCCTTTACTTTTTATATTTTAAATGTTTTTTTTGGGAAATCTGCCTAAAATGATTTGACCTTTTTCGTGAAATTAATTTCTTTATATAATTTCTTTATATAACATACTTAAGTATATGTTTTTTGACGTTTGTAATTATTAATATTATACAGGGTGACTTTGAAGTTGAGTCATTAATTTTCAGATAATGATTGTAGAAGGAAGATAAACCAAAATATGTGTGTAAAAATTAAAAAAAAAATAAAAAAAATGTTACCTTGTTTTATAAAGTATCCTCCCGACAAGTATTTCAGTGCGGACCTGTATTTGATCGTGCGGTCTTGGAGCACCGGCATGCCGTCCCCTGTGAGGTCTTAAGTCACCTGATTCACGAGCCCTTTGTACTACATTAACAAAGGCACGAGGGGTTGGTTGCACTCGATTGGGAAACCGATCCGCATAAATCCGTGACGCCGCGTAAATAAGAATCATGTCCTCAAGTTCAGAATTTTCGTAAACATGTGCCATTTTTTATTTCGTTTGAGCCACGCAACAGACACCACTATTCACTCACGCGTTACCGACTGACACTGACTGTATACAACTGAATAAAATAATTGTGAAAACATCGTTCCAAATTGTTTCGCTTTTTTGTTTCCGATGCGATGAACCGATAAGGCGGATTATATCCGTTGTCGCCAAACACGAGCACATAATATTATTATTGAGACAGGGCGGTACTCAAACTTCCAAAGAGCTTTGTTACTTTAATTTTACCATAAAAATGGTAAAGGAAAAAAACATTTCTTTTGATCAGATCTACTCACTGTTAAAATAAATGACTCAACATCGAAGTCACCCTCTATAACTTATATAATTTGGTTAAGAACTCCTCAGATGTAAGTTTGTTTGTTGGGCTAGTATTTTGATCAGCTCGTCTGTTCACTAGTCCCTTTTGCAGGGAATTCATGTTGTTTCTTTATTTTTAATTTTTAATTTTTTCTCTTTGTATTTTTTTTGGCTCTGCAAATAAACGCTATTATTATTATTATTATTATTATTACTATTATTATTATATCATACTTAGAGGTAGTGACAGTGCTGAAGCTCAGTTTTTAAGTAAGTTTATTTATTTTGACAGATAAAAGAACAACACTATACTATGTTCCGTTTTTGTTTTTTGAGGTTTCAACATTTATAGCGCTAGTTGGAGGAATAAACTTTTCTTTCACATTCAAATTTATGCTTTTGTACTATCGTCAACCTCTCAAGTTAGTTTTGGGGAAGTAATCACAAAATTGTCATAAGGAAAGCGGTAAATACCCACCAAAATAACATAGTTTTGGCTTCTGCGGCTTGAAGTACTCTTGCTTTGTTCCTAAACCTATTAATTCAATGGAAACCAATTCTTTTTTTTTCAGATACAAACAAAAGGGCATATAAAAGTAAATGGCCTGGCGAATCCCTACTTTGCCTAAACAAGCTTAGCACACACACAAGGAAATTGATTTCGAAAAATAAATGAATGCCATGCTTCAATTTATAATCAATATGTTAAAATGGAATCAAACTAGCGATACGTGAGATATTAGCTGAGAGAAATGTTGTCGAGTTTCGCCAAAGAGCCATTCATTTCGGCTGGTCTGAGTCTAGACCACCGAGGACTTGATATGACAATCTCGTCAATAGCGGCAGATGCTGGGATAAAGCTAGGCTATTTATTTAGGGCTAAGAAGGCCCAGATAAGCCTCGAGTATTGCTCACTCATTATTCATGCTCGCTGTTGTCCAGAGTAGGGCTGTCCGACTGATCGAGGACTCTTCAGTAACAGTCTCTAGACCCTTTCGCACAGGTGGGCCGTCAGCGATCTAGCTCCCTTCTACTGCTACACCCATCCGAACCGTGTCGAACTTCGTACATCTAGAACTAGCATATGCGACCGCTACTTTGTCCCTAGGGTGTCGAGATTGTGGAAGAATATACAAGAGGAGGGTTTTCCCAGTTCTAACTTTAGGCAGTTCAAAATCGGATTAACAAAGTTTCTTTGGGATCCTCATAGCAGCCGCGGTGTCCGGGCTTTAGGCTTCTATCTGCGCGACTGCTTCGGTGCCAAAAAAAATTAACGATACCTTCAATTTGAGAAATCCAATTTTCATTGCATGCTGAATTTTACCAATTGCCTGGGAAATGTTGACCTAGAACGCATCGATATAGTAGCTTAAGCAAAGACTTACAACATAGAACAAACAACTGGCGTCAAGCGGATTGACTCAGCAGTTTCCACGCAAAGCTGATATCAATTCATAAAGGATTATATTTTGCTCAAGTTAGACTCTCTAAGAAAAATGTCAGCCACGACCATAGATAAGAAAGATATTACACGGATCAAGTCATTCAAGCAGACCATTTTTTCGCTGTCCTACCGATAATACGGCAGTTCTGGCAACCTCGCTCCTCCCCCATACCTCGCGATGGATCCATACATCAAACGGTCATTCTCCTTGCAGACATTCGTCAGAAAATTTCTGACAAAAGAGCTGCAATTAAGCAAGCGAAGAGGTCTTGTCACCCAGATGACATTCACAGAGCAACGAATCTTGTTCATGAAGTGAGAAATGCTCTTCATGAATTCCGTAATGAGCAATGGAGCGACTTTCTGTCGGGGATGCTTGACTCAAGTATTCCTCTCTGGAAAGTTGCAAAGTCGCTCAGAAATGGAAAGCGAGAACAACTCGCGCACATCCACGGTCCTAGGGGCATAGTCTGTAGGACAGAGGAAAAGGTCGAGGTTTTCCCTGATGCAATGGAAAGTCAGTTCTCTCCCAACTATGACCTTGATAATGACCTCGACGAGGACCAACATATTGTAAGATCCGTCAGGAGATATTTTAGGGCCAACGGCGTCAGTGGCAGTAGTGCATCCCTTAGTGATTTTTCCTCAGAGGAATATTCAGAAGATTCCTCAATTGAAGAGCTGCACGGCACATCAGCGGAATCTCCTGAGACTCCGGATTGCACACCAGCAGAGCTCCAAGGTCATATTAAAGACCTCAAGGTGCGTAAAGCACCTGGAGAGGATCGAATCACTAATAAGGCGCTGAAGCTACTTTCGCGGAAGTCCTTAACTTATCTCGTGGCAATAATCAATGCCATGCTAAGGACCCAGCACTTCCCAACGGCGTGGAAGACCGCTGATGTCATAATGATTCCAAAGAAGGTGGGTTTGATATTCCCTCAGGATTACCGCCCCATTAGTCTACTGTCAGCTCCTTCTAAGCTCGCTGAAAAGGTGATTCTACGTCACCTTGAAAATTTCTCGGCAGACCACAATGTGATTCCTGACGTGCAATTTGGCTTTCGGTCTGAGCACAGTACGGAGCTACAAGCTATAAGGCTTGTTGAACGAGTAACCAGCGGGTTCATCCGTAACGAAAGTACTGGCATCTTGCTACTGGATGTCGCAAAGCCAGTTGACAAGGTGTGGCACAAGGGCCTTCTCTACAAATTGATCCATAAGGGCTTCCCCTTCTGGCTCCTAAAACTTTTGAAATCCTTTCTCGAGGGTAGGAAATTTCGGATCAAAATTAATAACGTTCTGTCGACACCGCGGCCCATTAAAGCCGGTGTCCCTCAGGGTTCGGTTCTTGGACCAGTCCTTTATTCACTTTTTCTTCATGACGTCTCTTGCCCCAGCAGCTGTGAAACCTATCTCTATGCTGATGACACTGCCCTGGTGGCCCAGTCGTGCTCTGGGGATCTAGTTCACGACAGGCTGCAAAGTGCAGTGGACGAGGTATTGGAATGGGCGAATCGGTGGCTGATCAAAATTAATCATTCGAAAACGCAGGCAATCTATTGTACTAAAAAACGTAGCGGCGCCCCGTCTGAGGTTTCAGTGAATGGAGCTCGGGTACCATGGGAAAGCTCGGTGTCACTCTTGACAAGGGGATAACCTGGCAGAAGCACACTGAAGCGTTAAAAACTAAATTCCAAATCTCGTTTCGGCAACTCTACCCTATGCTATGTAGAACATCAAAATTAAGTTTGAGCAACAAAGTTCGACTATACAAGATGGTTATTAGACCAGCGATCACTTACGCAAGTGCGGCTTGGTGTTTTCTCGCCAAAACGCATTTGCGTAGCCTGCAGGTTTTGCAGAACAGAACCTTGCGTACAATCACTAACGCCCCATGGTATGTTTCCAACGAGACCCTTCACAGAGACCTTGACATCCCTTACCTAAGGGACTACATCAAACAACAAGCCGAGCTACGTTACGTCAAGCAGAATCGCATAACCCTTTGTTGCGCGAGTCAGTAGACTACACAGTCGAGCAAGTTCGCAAGCACACAAGGCCGCGACTCGCACTGTGAACAAAATTAAATCGTGCGACTTTAGGTCCAACCAAAATTATAATTTTTTTTCAACAGCCAATCCCAAAATTAATTTTAGGATCAATTTAAAATCGTCGAATACTAACTAGCAATGCCAAGGCACCCCTCAAATTGATGCACTTCTTTTTTCTTTGCTCTCCCTCCTTCCTTCCTTCCTTTCTTCTTCCCTTCTTTCTCCCTGACTTTGTTTGGTATCTGGGCAACCAGACCTGACAGACCTACTGACTTACAAGACTTCAACCAAGAGCAAAGGTCCTACGGACCGCTCTGACAGACAATGACGAATAGAAAATCAAACGGTCATGTCAACAATATTTCTCTGTCATTCAAGTTTTAAGGGCAAATGATGTATGAAAAATTGAGATACACTCTTCCCCACCCACTACAACTACAACATCCAATTTTTAACCCATACAAAAAAATTTCTGAAAACGTTGCGGGCCCTTTGGATCACCACAAAACGAGAAATTAAGGTGTTAGACTTTCAAAAACTAAGCTTTTTCCTTGGAATAGTAGCAACCTTGTGTGGAAATTTCATCCAAATCCGAGTGGCACTTTTCAAGTTATAGAGAGGTCAATGAATCACGCTCAGGCCAACAGACAGACAGAACAAAATAAGTGTCATATAACATCGAAAAAACATATCCCACCTTTGAAATTCGCGATTATAACACTTCCTCGCTAGTAAAAAAACAAAATATTTGGCAAGGGTAACTGTCAATGTCCTAACAAGGATTATCTACTGACAAGTCTGTAAGATATAAAAAATGTCGATCATTCAGATATAAAGAACCCCGCATAGTATCTTGTTCAATTGCCACAATTCCGATATTAAAAAAGAAGTTACTAATCACTTCTAAAACGAAAGTCTCCAACTTTTGTATTCGAACCAGTTTCATGTTCTCACGGTTATCATTACCTTGGAAGTAAGACTTAAAAATTCATAACAGCCTGTATAAGCGCCCCTTTGTACAGACTAAACTTACAATTAAATGAAAAAGGGTAAAATGCGAGGAAAAATGCCTGAACGAAAAGACCCACCTTACTCAAAAGCTAATTGCAATTAATTCGTTCTCATTAGGAGGCCTATTCAAATCAGATATCTCCATTGTAACAGAAAAAAAAATGCAAATAGGTACATGCAAATGCTCCATTATACAGAAGGGCATTAGCATAAAAAACCATTAAAGTAATTCATTAATAATAGTATGGCACGAGTACTGATTTGCAAAACAGTTATAAAATACCGGATAGCTTGTACTTGATTATTTATTGTAATATCTTGACGGCTTATTGGAAATTCAATATAATGTGGAATGGCGAAAATCAATTGGACTTTTGAGAAATTAATGTATGAGGCAGTTTATCGATGACGTCGTTATAATTAAATTCGATTCTATTTCATTGCGAAATCCCTTGAAAAATCAGTAAGCCTCGATCGGGTTTTCATCCATATTTTGAAGGGCGACACTAATCTAGGTGGCACCCGTGTATACACCAAACGCAAACACACTCACATGCTGCTTGTCTTAATGACTTATATACAGTGATCAGTTATTGAACCTATAATTGTCACATTGTATTCCAAAATTATTATAGCAGTGAATCAAGTACTAAATACATACCTTACTACCTGCCTATGTGCTTCTAACCCACAATGTACGCTGGGATATGCGGTTGCAGTGATTCAGGCAATATATCAGCAAAAATTTAAATCCGGTAGAGTAGATGCGATAGAGATAGATGAGAGTTTTGACGGGGATACTTCTGAGCATCCATGAGCCCCCTTCCCACTTCAGTTGGCCCAACTATTGAAACCTTATTTTTTTTCTTATCAAACACAAATAATAAAAATGTAGCAGGGTGGTATAGGTTTAAAATATTAACAATGAATATTTTGAAAATATATAGTAGAAAACACCAACTTTATCACTCCCTAATCAAATATACAGCATAAAAATAACACATGTTGCAATTACAGCCTATCAACCTATTTTCATTTCAATGCAAAATAAGTCTATAACACATAGGTGACTGTGAAAAATAAAAGCCATGACAATTGTTTTTATTAATCACAGCTGTTGGAATACGTTTAAAATAGTCTTGGGTAGTAAAGGTTTTCAAAATGGGTAGAGGAAAGGTTATTAGTGAGAATATTCGGATACTGATAATTAAACTTTTTAATTCTGGGCAATCAAACTCAGAAATTGCAACTTCGTTAGACTTATCGTGGTACAGTGTGAGAAATATTGTTAGAAGACATAACGTAACTGGTTCAGTTAATATTAAGCCAGGATATGTGAAAAAAAGTAATATCACCGAAGAGCATTAAGAAGAATAATCGTGAAAAACAGGCGTGAAAATTATTTACAATTAAGTGCTCTGTGGATTGACGCTGTTGGAAGGAGAATTTTGAGGTCCACAACTCATAGAGAGGCCCACAAACTGAGATTTAGCACTTGCAAGGTAAGTTTTCTTATAAAAAAAGTGAAGTAAAAACCCTAAAGTTGCACAACTTGTTTATAGGCCAAAGAAAAGCCACTATTAACTCCACTGCAAATGGGCTAAAGAACATAGACAATGGACACCTCAACAATGGTGTTCAATACTATGGATTGATGAGGCCCGATTCGAAGTTTGTGTTGGTTGCAGTCGCAGTAAAGTTATTCGCAAAAAAATGAAGTATTCCATGTTGACTGTCTGAAGAGAAAAGTGAAATTTCCAGCATCCATTATGGTCTGGGGCAGTATGTCATCAAAAGGAGTAGGAAAACTTCATTTTATTGATGGAAATGTGGATACAAACAAATATTTG
Organism: Acanthoscelides obtectus; assembly: GCA_963669975.1. Lineage (NCBI taxonomy): Eukaryota > Metazoa > Arthropoda > Insecta > Coleoptera > Chrysomelidae > Acanthoscelides > Acanthoscelides obtectus. The sequence continues at coordinate 25,335,344 of CAVLJG010000010.1, read as the reverse complement.
CCAATTTTAGAAGAATCGCTTTTACCAGTGATGGAAGAATGTTTGACATCCGGCCAAGATTTTGTGTTTCAGCAAGATGGTGCAGCGTGCCATGCCTCAAAAAAGGCTATAAAATGGATGGAAGAAAATAATGTACCACTTTTGAAATGGGTTTCTAGCAGGCCAGATCTGTCCTCATTGAAACTTTGTGGCGCGAAATGAACAAGGTTCTACGACAACATCCCGCTCAACATAATCACCGAACTGAGACAAAAGCTTCAAGAAATATGGGATTGTTTTACACCAAATGTTTGCCAAAACTTGGTTAACACTATGCCCCAAAGAATTTCAGCCGTAATAAAAAATATAGGTGATGTTGCCCAGTGGTAATCTTTCAATTGTTGCTTTGTTAACTTCGCGCATTTATTCCCACATTGTTTATTTGTTCAGATGTTCTGTTAGTTATAGGTCTAAGTGATTTCAAATATGTATTTTTTACGACTAGAGTGTATCTAAAATGTTTTTGAGAAAATAAATTGTTTTAGAAGTAAATAGTTTCGTCACGTTTAGTTTATAAAGGCATATTTTGGTACAAATCTTGAAGTGGGAAGGGTCTCGTATACTAGATGGGTTCACTGCCCTGACAGCTGACTCTTGGCGAGAGGCTCACTGCTGACAATTTTGCGCAGCATGAAGGCGAGAGCGAATCGGTTGAAATGCAGACAATAGTGAATTTTAGTAGCTTCTATTTTGGACACTTTCTCAGTTATAATGTTATCTCACTTCAAATTGCCTCAAATGTCAGAGATTTTCCAATTTCCCCCGCGCCCCTGGAGCCTGTGGTTCTCGATACTTGCTTCCGAAAAATTTTTGACTCGCTTGACTGTTGGCTGTTTATATATTTTCTGGAGATTTTAACAAATCTTTCAAAGATTTTTCAGACCTTTGGATGTTCTAGAAATTCATCGATATCAGTAAAACATTTTCATACAACACTTAAACCTGATTTCGACATATGTTTCGTGCGTGTCAGATGGAATTCTTATTTGACTGTTCCTTAGTTCCTTTTGGTACCTGAGAATACTCGCTTTTCCCACTTGCAGTGTGCTGAGTCATTCAGTTATTTTCGTGCACCGATCAGTATAAATAAAATTACCCATCAGTATCCTAGTCGCGACTGAGTGATGCGTCATCTGGACAAAATAACACTGTTGCCAGACTTAGCGATTTTTGTATGCTTTAGCGACTTTTTTTCACCACTTGTCCGCTGGCGATTTCCAGCAACATTTTTGGCTACATCAGTAATTCCATTAAAGCTCGCCTTTTTTACACTTAAAGTGCCGAACACTCAGTATATTGAACTTAACAAATTCGAGATTGCCATGCATTAACAAACGTCCAAATCTGCTGTTAAATTTAACAGCTGGAAAATCAACTTCCACGATTATTTCTCCCATTCCCATTGGCTAGGGGATAACGGATTGTTAAATGTAAATTTATAACAGAAATCAAAATACATGAAAGTTGTCCTGTTTTCTCTGTACAAAAGCATCATGTTGGAATCAAAAAGTGGTCTTGTTTATAATACAGTCGAATTTTCATGATTTTATTCAATATTTTAATAGAAATCACTGATATTCAGATACCTCTGACAGCTTCCGTAAAATTGCATTTCGATGAGGTATTTTTCCATTGGTCCGAGCGACCGTTAAATATTAGTGTTGGTGAAATTGGCCCTAAAAATTTTTAAATATTTATTCCGATTGTAAATATTTCAAGGTTTTCAAATAAAAGCGTGCTACGTTTTGATGACTTGAAATGAAGGAGCTTTATTATTCTTTAAGTATTTCCAATCGGAGCAAAATATTTCAGATTATTTTTTATGAACAGGTAAATAAAAGCTTGTTTTTAAAAATGTATTTTCTATTTTATTCATTGCTTTAATGATTAGTATACAAAACATTTTAATCACTTATAATCGCTCGTGTGCTGATTCACAAAACAGCTATAAAACACTGGACAGCTTGTACTTGATTATTTATAATATCTTGATGGTTTAATGGGAACTATATAACGTGGAATGGCGAAAATCAATTGGACTGTTAGGAAATTAATTTACAGTTGCATTTGCGTTTGCCGGGCAGAGTTCATTTCTGATGCCGTTCTAGCTAAATTGGATGCTCGTTCAATTGCGAAATCCTTTAAAAATTCAATATACTTAGATCAGGTTTTAATCCATGAATAATTATTATATGTATTTAAATAGTTCATGAGGGCATTGTAAATATAATGTTTACGGTATCCTATGTATGTATAGAAAGCTGGAATTTCCAGAAGGTTGATCAGAATGAGAATATGGATCGACGGTTCAAAAACCTGCGTGCAAATCAGAAAAATTCTTACAGCGAAAAATAGGAAACCACTCTTATTAGAAATTCCAATAAGCAAGTAATTCGTATGATGCTTTTTAATTTGCAATGTGTATTCTAGCGGAAGGAGGCTTTGAGTGAGGCCTTATATGGGGAAACATATAAAGCTGTGGGATTTTTTTTGGGGGGGGGGGCTGAGTATGCCAGTGGACACAATAATTTTTCTGATGATATGTTAAAATATTCTCCCCAACTACCGTACTAGTTTTGGTTATACGTCAAACAAATGTAATTACTCCCGCCTTCATATGAATAATTCGTATTCTCCCAGGACACATACAGTTTGACCGTGTAGGGGCATAATATGAGGATTATTTTGAACCCTGAAGGGACACTAATGAATGTCAACTGTCTGCGAATTTTGTTTTGATCGATGCGAATCTGTGGACTGTAATTCGTAGCTATATATACGGCAGACAAAATAGGCAATGTAGACGTGATTAGGTACATCATCAGGAGTGCAAGTCTTGATGAGTGAATTCGACTATAAAGGTCGTAGAAGAACTTCACCCGGAAAAAGATCGAGTCAATAAGAATAATCTTCCTTTTTGCTACAAACTACAAAAGTAAGATATAGCGCAAAGATACTCATACACCTAACCTTCAGTAGCTGTACTCTAATGATTTTAAATGTAACATATTTATACAAATATTAAACTAACTATTTGTATTAGATGACCTCATATGTGTATATCGAATAAATATTTTTCAAGTGCTATATTAAATTTTCGAATTGGTAACTGTTTCTTTTCTAATGGGAGTGCATTGTAATGAAAAACTGGTTGATACATAAAGCTTTTATAGAAAATATTTGTTGAGTGAGAGGCCATAGCTAGAACAGATTGGCTCTAAAAAGTCATTTGTTCTTGAGGTATGAAGGAGATATGGATTGAAACATTAATTTCTGTACAAAAATTAGCAAACTGTATTTAAAACTAACGGATATCTTAAAGCAATTTAAGTTCTCAATTTTCTCAGGAACATCATCACATTTCTCAGTCCATGAATAAATCGACAACATGTATTATGAACCATTTCTATCCTGTTTCTACATCCACTATGTCTAAACGGGAATAAAAAGAATTGAGGACTCGCATATCTGTTTCTTTAATGTATCATCATAAATAAATCTAGTGTGTGAGCAGTTTTTTTATACTTGAACCACAACGAATGCCTAAGGCACACCGATGGGTACCATGAGGCTATAGGGGGATACAGGGGAAAAGTTTCTTTTTATGGTCGACTGAAAATCAACTATATCTTGATGAAGTAAATAATAAATGGACGCCGATTTCTCTCAAAATCTCCACAACCAGCTAAAATCGCAGTACTGCGTGCGAAAGTATTTCACCAAATCGGGTTGTGGCGCTGTAGTGCCACACGAGAGCAGCGGAGATTTTGAGAGGAATCGGCCTCCATTAGTGAATTTGTTTGTCGAAGCCCATTTCTCACACTCTTGGAGATTTAACCGTTGTCACAACTACACTAAATCATCGAGCTGGTAAATGACCATTTTCTCCAAGCCACGTGTTCATTTTATCAACATGATTTCTAATTCTATAGAGGGAAACTGTAATGATACCCTGAGGCGATCTTTGAGCAGTCCCCCATTGTTCGTGGTAATTATGATTTTTTTTTAAATCTCGGCCATCCTACCACCAAACGCCAGATGAAATTCCTAAACCCATTCAGCATAGCGTTAACACTCTTACCAAAAAAGTATATCAAACGAGTGCGCTTTACCCCGAAGCCTTATGCACAATGAACCCAACAAGGACCCCAAATCTCCCAACGGCAACAAGAATGAGAGGCAGGTAATACAGAGAACCAAGAAAACTGAGAAAAGTTTAACCTCAAGACCCACCAAACATGAGGGGTAAGATATAGCACTACCGCGTTGAAGGATGCACTAAAAATTAATACAGGCATCAATGCATTGGCCAGAAGCAAACAGAAATAGGGTGCTCCATGTTGTACCATTGTAAACAGCCTACCAGAAAATACTGGGGGACTACGACGGGGCTAAGGTGAAAGTACAGTAACAGTGGCCAGTTTTTGGCGACCATGTAATGGGGCTGGCAAAATACATTTCCATCTGAAATACCAACCAAACGCTGCCCCCCATACCCACCCTCCCGAACGTATAATTTTATGGCACGAAAAGTACCTGTAAACACCCGAGGAAAACGTATTCGGAAAAAGCTTACCAGTTGCGTAGTATGCATGCCTAATGAAGAAGTTCAAATCACAAAGAATACTTGCAAAAAATGTTTGCCGACAATTCGTATAACGTCGCTTTAGATTAGAACTAGCCTAAGTCCATTTTTGTCTATATGATGCAGTAAGGTATCGCCGATCAAGTGCAGTCCTAACATTTATATTTTCCAAGTAGTCTTTAAATTAAAAATAAGCCTATGTCCTGAACCAAAATAATGTTTAGTGCAGAACTATCCTTTTGTAGAACAGTAATTCTATGTCCATATTTCGGTAAATCATTTTTAATGCAGAAGTATCCTTTCTTGTGACAGATTACCTATACTAGTGAATTGTAGGCACTTAAGCTAGGAAAATGTGGACTTGGGCTTTTTCTGATCCATAATTTTAATACACCTTAACAATTTTTAGTGGATATAAACTAGTTCTGCAGCTGGTTTTGCCTTGTTAGAAATCTAGGCATTTTAAGGCGCGACCGTACACGAATAACGCAGATTACCTTAGTTTTAATCAGTTCTTAGTATAAAATGATCCAGTTTGCGCAACAAATTAAATATGGGTTTTAAAAGGAAAAAATATATGATCTTTTGGGCAAACGGTGTGATAGTAAGTAGTGCTTTTCTAGGTATAAATTTATTCCTAAGTGACACATTAAAATTGGCAATACGTTTTTAGTTACTGGTTTAAGAAAATTTTTCATTTTTTTGTAATTCTACAAATAAAAAAAGCAAATAATAAAATTTACACTCAAAATTCTGTACTGAATAATTTTTTACTTTAATTTTTTTATAGATATCAACAATGACAAATTAAAAGACCAGAGAAAATAGCAATCTTATGCCGACTAGTTATTTACTCTCTAAGGAAATGGCTCTTTTCAGCAAGAGAAAATATAAAATCAGTTTTAAGTCTTGAATCTAATACAGTTACACCCATTTTGGCCGATAAAAAAGATGATTCTCAACTAACTGAGCCACGACTTGACAAAAATGCTAGTGACGAAGTAAGAAGTGCTCTCGAAAAATTATAGGTAAGCAAACTAACCTGTAAAAAATTTGTAATATTAAAAACCAACTCCCGAAAATGTCACTTCTCTTGAAAAAGCTGCAGAGTTCAGTAGAATGAATTTAAGGCTAATTAAAAAAAAACAGCTATTATGGGAAGAACTACTTTTCGGTCTAGTCCAGAAAAAGAGTACTTTACCAATAGCTTATCAGTACCCAAACAATTATTCTCAAGGTACATGGTATACATCTCGCTTAGGTTAAGAGTTTTTGGCCAAGCATATTAACTTTCAGTCAAATAAATGTATGTGGCCCCTAACAATTTTTTTTAATAGACTTAATAATCAGAGTGTTTTTACAAGGTGTGTATAACTCGTCTATCCTCAAATTAATATCTAAAGCTCGGGTTTTGTTAATAACAGTTTTGAAGCTAAAAAAACAATATTTATTTTAAATGTTTATGTAAATAATATTCGTAACTAAAAAATGGTTTTTATTTTCGTTGTCAATTTTAAAAGTAATTTGTTATAAATTTCTAACTGAGACTTTTTATTCTAGATGTAATAGAAACTGACCAACTAGAACCTGGAATATGTGGCAAACGAAAAAATATTCTCGAAGAGGATTTGTATTTATCATCCAAACTGAAGAAAACGACCCTAATTTTAATTCACAAGAAAGCAAAAAGAAGACGAGAAAAAACTTTAATTTTGAAAACAATTATAAAGAAACTGATACAAGTTCTAACACAAATCAAAAGAATAAAACACCTAGAAAAATATCTAAAAAAGCTAAGACGAGAACATACTTGGAACAGAAACATATAATTAAGTCAGCGAGGAATCAAGGACAGAAATACACCAACTGGCAAGGAAAGAAACAATTAGCAAGAAAAATTAAAAAATCATGTGAAGAGAACTGTAGAATGAAGTACATTCTTAGAACTTTCTAATGATAATAAAAACAGTAGGTAGAAGAAACAGTACTTTTACATACTATTCCCAAAAATGAAAACAATCAGGTGCAAACATATAAAACTTTTTTTCTAAATACACCGTCAATTAGTGTACATTTAGTCAAAACCGTTATGAACAAAACTGGAACTTCAGGTACTGTTTCCGAAGATAGACGAGGAACAGCTTGTAAAAACTCTCTTATTACCGAGTCTACTAAACAAAATGTTAGGGATCACATAAACTTATTTGAAACAATTGAGACAAAGAACCAGTCGTAAATATTTACCCCCAACACTTAAGGTAAGCAAGATACAGCTGGAGTATTCCCAGGAAAATAATATTACGAAAACAGTAACTGAAGTAATGTATAGATCTTTAACACAGATTTCAATCCATCCTTTTTCAAGCCCAAAAAGGATCTCTGCGATATTTGTCACAAATACGATAATGGTTCTCCAGAAGACAAATTAGAGTTGAAAGAAGCATGACTAAACTACGTCCATAAGCATATAATACGCCTAAGTCCAAGAAGTGCACTTGTATAATTTCTAAAATTAAAAGGAATCCATGTCCAACATTTTGTTTTAACGTTAGTGTTTTTCATTTTTAGAGCATGTGTACAAATTTTCATTGAAATATCTGTATAAATAAAGAACGTGAAGAATCGTGTCCTAAAAACTTTGATTTTTGGACTTAAGCTAGTTCTATTCTAAAGCGACGATAAGTATCTTGAAATCATATGGATCCTACTGAAAGACTACTTCTTGAAGTTCTTCGTACATATTCACCACTTTCGGAATACACAATAATGTATTTGCCAGTACATCAATTTTTATATCGTTATTTAAAAAAGTAATGGGTGATTTTTTTGCTAGTATCTTTTTGGCAACACTGTTTTTGACAGATGACGCGTGAATCGTGTCATTGTCAAACTTGTTCAGTTTGGTCTATAATTTAACCATGAATCGACTCAGGAACGAACAACGCTTGCAAATTATTGAATTTTACTATCAAAATTCATGCTCGGTTAAGAGAGTGCATCGAGCACTGCTTCCAATTTATGGGCAATTTGGTCGGCCTACTGAGGGACCTATTCGGAAGCTTGTGATTTCGAACCCAGTTTACATTATTGGACATTAAACCACCAACACGCAGACGTAGAGTGAGGACTGAAGAAAATATTGCGGCTGTATCCGCCAGTGTTAGTGATGACCGTGAAATGTCGATTTGCCGCCGTTCGCAGCAATTGGGCCTCTGTTACTCCACTACGCTACAGGATTTGGGTGTAAAACCTTATAAGATACAGCTGGTGCAAGAATTGAAGCCGCACGACCTCCCACAACGTTTCCAATTTGGTGAATGGGCGCTGGCAAAGTTGGAGGAAGATCCACATTTTTATCGAAAAATTGTGTTCAGCGACGAAGCTCATTTCTGGTCAAATGGGTAGGTTAACAAGCAAAATTGCCGCATCTGGAGTGAAGACCAGCCAGAAGCATTGCAAGAGCTACCAATGCATCCCGAAAAAAACACTGTTTGGTGTGGATTATGGGCCGGTGGCATCATCGGGCCGTACCTCTTCAAAGACGACAATGGCCGGAGCGTAACTGTGAATGGCGAGCGCTACCGTGCGATGATAAACTTTTTTTGCCCAAAATGGAAGAGCTGGACTTGGTTGACATGTGGTTTCAACAAGACGGTGCCACATGCCACACCGCACACGAAACAATGGCCCTATTGAGAGGCGAGTTCGGTGAACAGTTTATCTCACGTTTGGGGCCCGTCAATTGGCCGCCTAGATCGTGTGATTTAACGCCGTTGGACTATTTCTTGTGGGTCCATGTTAAAGCTAATGTCTACAGGGATAAAAGAGCAACGATTGACGCACTGCAAGCCAATATTGAAGCATTTATTCGTGAGATACCGGCCGATATGTTGGAGAGAGTGTGCCAAAATTGGACCTTGCGCATGGGCCATCTAAAGCGGAGTCGCGGCCAACATTTACATGAAATAATGTTTAAACATTAAATTATATCGACCGTTCTATCGACTCAAATAAAGATTTTTCAAATTTTTTTTTTTGAAAATAAAATCCTATACCTCTTAAAAAATCACCCGTTATAATAGAAGATATCAGAACACTCCTATAGACACTTTTCAAGCCTACAAAATGATACTAAATATGAGATCGAGAAGAGTTTAAATACCCTGCATTATGGAAACGGGGCACTTCCGGACTCATATTTCATTTTTCCTTGCTGCATGTAACCTCAAATTTTATTGAGCAAAATGTTTAAGATCGTCGAAGCTCGTGCCTTAGAACATTTAAGCTGCACCCTGTACTTTACCCAAAATGCTGGGGTTTCCCTATGAAAAATATCATTATCGTGAAATATTTCTGGCTCAATACTTCCTTCCTGGCTTCCTTCCTTAGGGCCTGCAGGATTAATTACTGCCTGATCTAGCACAATTCAACTATAACTCATTATAATCGAATCACGCAGCCATCATCGAACGGTTCGTAAATCAAAATAGCATCGATCTTCTAAAAAATAGGCAAATTCTTTTGTCCTGCAAACCATCGATAGAGAAATAACGCGGGCCATGTCGAAAGAGCAATCAATCATGGAGAAAATCGTATTTTCGCCAAGAATATATAGCACAATACAAGGTATAGTATTCCATAGGGGTTTTTCGTTCACACAATGCGTTTAAACTACGATTGATTTGATTGAATATACGAAATACTGGGGGGCCCTTTTAAATGTCTAAACAAACCAACAAGCTGAAATTCTGTTTGCTCTTCCTGTTTTCATCATATTTCAATCAATATTTTATCACAGCATGTTTTTTATTTCTGCTTAGAACAGAAAAAGTAGGTCATAAGAAAATGAAATGACCTTCACGGAAAAGTACCACAGAATACGTAACCACAAGCTACACTCCGGCAAAATCCCCAGTGCAACTTTCAGCCTCCGACAGATAAGCGACCGACTGTGGCAAGTCACGCGCGCCGCCGTTTACAGCGTCAAGCGGTGGTAAATCTATTCCAGAAAACAACCTCAGATTCGGACTGATGTTATAGGTTCTTTCGAACAATGAATTTCAGAATTCCTGAACGGTGATTTACAGCAGACCAGATCAGAGCAGCTCATATCAACATGAAACTTCTTTAATAAAGAATCGTATATTTTGACCCCCCAGTGAATGAATGAATGAATCTTGAAATTCGAGGCATTCCGGCCACCATAAGGAGCCAGTGCATAGCCCGCTTAAGCGGGCCCTTATGCACCTCTACAATCCTTAGATCACAAGCCTCGCCCTTTTAGCGAAGTTGAGAATCGCCTTGAGTCCAAGCTCCTTGACGCCCTGAGGGACCAAAGTAATGGACCCCAGTATAGTATGCCTATGGTAGCTCAGAGCTTCACAGCGACACAAAACGTGCGCCGAGGTCTCTTCCTCTACCCCGCTCTACTTCTCCATTTCTGAGAGTGTTGGCTTGCAACCCACGTCTCCATTTTCCTCCTAGCTTGATGCGCGGTCACTCCTAGAGCTGGCTCAGGACCAACGAGCTTGCTGGCTGATCCTGTTTTCGACAGAGTATCCGCCGTCTCATTGCCCCTTATCCCAGCGTGCCCCGGTACCCATATTAACGATACCGGATGCCTCGCTGCGAGGCAATCCAGAGCCTCCCTGCATTGCAATACAAGACTCGAAGTAATCTTACAGGCACTTAGTGCTTTCATTCCAGCCTGGCTGTCGGATAAGATTGTTATTCTTCTCCTAGGCCCACCCTCCTCCAGAATGTGAGATACACAAGCCAGAATCGCAAAGATTTCCGCCTGGAAAATGGTGGTGTGCTCACCGAGAGGCAGAGATAGCCTAGTTCTAGGCCCAGAGACCCCAGCACCTCAGTCCTCTTCGGTGACCGAGCCGTCCGTGTACCAGACCTGCCCGCTCACTACCGGCGTCCCACTCCTCCCTCGTTGGATACTCCACAATAAACTTGCAGTTGAAGCGATATTCAGAGGGTAATACGATCACCCCTGCTTAGAAGGACGGGGTCCTCTCTTTGTAATTCGACTAAGATGGCAGTATGCCCCTTGACAGGATTCAAGAAAACCCAGCTGCCCTGACTCCACAGTCGATGAGCGACTACTCTCGCTTCACTGCGGATCACCAGATCCAACGGTGGGAGATCCAACAGAGCTTCCATTGCACTCAATGGCGTTGTTCGCACTGCGCTTGTAATACTAATACAGACTGAATTTTATTGAGTTTGGCCTTACTTGAATCAGTTCTAATGCAAGGCCACCAGATCAGGGAGCCGTACAAGAGAGATGGACGTTCTATCGTCGTTGACCCCCCAGTTGTGAAAAATGGACTTCACGTTTGAAAATGACCTTGACTTGACTCAATGTCATTTTTTGGAATAGAACCATAGTTTGTTATCCTGGACATGAGACTTGTTTGCTTCTGAATGACCTAAAAGCTATTTCTGAACGTGAAATATTATACTCTGTCCATCGGAGAGATGAAAGTCGCGGTCAAGGTCCTTATCAAAGTACCCTTTGGCTTGAACGCTTTTTTCCTGATTTCGGAGGGAATCTGTAACTTGAAATACCCTGTAGGATAATTGCTGCTGCTACAAATTCGACACTTCTACTTTGTTTCCAAACTAGCCTTTCAAAGGAATTAAAGTTATTTCATCGTCTCACATTTTCAGAAGCAAATGCCTAACTATATATCTTGTGCTTCCATTTTCTCGCCTACATATTTTCAGAAAGCTGACGGTTGCTACCCAGGAAAATACTGAATTATATTAAAGTCGTTTCCTAATATATACAGTAATTATCATCCAACATTTATCCTGTGGTTATAATGAATTACCATCGGGAGAAAATTTATATCCAGAAGTTGTATATTTATATATAATTAATTATCCTTTGTGAGTAAAACATGGGTTCTTGTCCTTAATGGAACATGATGATGGATTAGTTTTTGCATAGAACTTTTACGATTTCGAATAAGTGTCTCTTCGTTTGTTGTTATTAGTTTTGAGGAGAAAATGTAGGAAACGTATAGTTGGAAGACGCATTATGGATTGCACGAGGAATATGAGCCGACTTCTAACCTGTAACTGCATCTATTTTTACATACTGTGACAAATAGTACTGTTGGCGCCATCTGTTGGGTGAGTCTCTCACTCGACAGAGCTTCATGTCCGATCTGTCTCGCTTGGCGGCGTCTGTGAGGACCGTGGCAGTGACTCACCTTCTAGATCGACGCAAAATGACCTTCCATATTCTAGATGTCGGTTTGTGGTTCACCAGACCTTTCTCGAAGCAGCAATAGATGGAAGCGGAGTACTGAATACGGTAGAGTAGCAGAGCGGAGTGAAGTATAGTACAGTCAATGGCGACATAAGAATTAGTCATACATAAATAGTATAAATGTTCTACCAAGTTAAATAGAATAGTGCATTTCGTTTTGTGGAATCCAGTGTTTTAAACCACACCCAAAATGACCCAGAAAAACGCTACAATACGAATTTATATTGTGCAATTATGCATGCAAAATGAACCGCGCGGGAATTGATAGATATTACAATAAGTGGGGACTGAAGTTAGATACTCAAGAGATATCTTGGAGTCGAGCTTAAGAGACTGACAGCGAAATCTCATATCAACGTTCACCTAC